>JBBYHH010700601.1:0-18070 GCA_038382905.1 Daphne laureola
AAAAAATATATTTAGAAACTAGACACGTTCATTTAACATATGCATATAAATTATTTGACATTATATGTCAATATATTAAAGAAAAAAAATCATAGATTAAATACTGAAAACAGAATGTTGCAATCTTTATAGGACGGAAGGAGTACAAGTTACAACTACTACCACTACTAACTACCAAATGCTAATAAGTACTCCCCCTCTCAAAAAAAAACATTTTACTTTTAGTATTTAATCTATAAATTTTTTTTTAATATTTTAATATAAAAAATTAAATATTTATATATAAATAATAATTCAATATTTTAAATTTCTAAGTATATTTTTTTAAACAAACTCTTATTAATAATAATTTAAATCAAACATAATATTAAAAGTCAAACGTTCAGGTAATACTGTATATGTGACTTCCTTTACCTGTAGCTCTCCCATAACAGAGGAGACATTAACAATCCTTGCTCCCGAAGGCGAGAGCAACAACAGTGGGAGAAGTGCTTCTGTCACTCTCTTTGCGCCGTAGTAATTGGTGTCTACGCATAACTCTGCTTCTTCACAAGTTTAATCGATTAATGTTCCCTCTGGGATTTTCAAAACCTTCCCACCAACCTGCACATATATGTATATATATAGGAGTAGATGTTTTGTCAATCAACAATAGATGCCAGTGTGTACATGTGAAAGAGAAAAGTTCGAAAAAAATGAAAGAAAAAAATGGAATATTTGTTAAAATATTGATGCAAATTTTGGAATTTTCTAGATCTCTAAATGTGTCTAGAAATATCATAGAAAACATCTAGGAAAGTTTGTGATAGAAAAGTAAAAGAAAAATCTAGAAAAAACAAAAAAACAAAAGTCTCCTGGGACACGGTGCAATGATTGGGTTGTCAATCGGATAACATGAGTGTCCCGAATTCGAATCTCCTTGAGAACGAATAAAATGGGATAGAGTTTGGCCGAATACCATATATGAATCTCTATTCACGGTTCGAGAGATAGACCAGTCCAATGCATTACCTAGTCAAATAATGGGACAACTCTAAAAATAAAATGGATAGTTAAGGTATCCAAATTAAACTGGATTAAAAAAACAAATCTAGAAAAAACAAAAAGGAAAATATCTAATATAGGGACCATTGTGTAGAAGGTTCCTAAAACTAGCGCTGAAAAGAGAGTTAGGTCTAAAATATCTCCGGCTTATTTGGGTGGTAAACAATTTCCGGAAATTATTCAAAATTTGAATGAGTAGAGGACGAATATTGGGTTAATGTTACCATTTTGTACATTTTATCGACATAGGACAAAAGTATATAAATTAGTAAAACACTTGATAGTAATGAACTAAGCCTTGATTTTGAGGACCACTCTATAAATAGGGGACAAATGCTCATTTGAGCACCAACTAAGAAGCCTAGTACTCCTTCATCCTCAATATAAAAACATTGCATAAAGTTTTTTCAAAAAAATCCTAACAAATCCTTCAACTAAGTCAAATAATTCCCCAACAACTCCAACTATATATCCAAATTTTCAACTAAACCTTTCTAAAAAACTTTACAGTATTCAATATGGAAGATTAAAAAAAGAACAGAGTATAGACGCTCCACTACTCACCCAATCATCACGGGCTTTGTTCATTGCTTCGCTACGATCACTATCTATAGTAAAACCAGTAGCTCCAGCATTGTTCACCTGCAAAATTAATAAGAGGTTTACCTATTTTTTTGTCTCGTTTGGATATAACTGTTTCAAGTAGTTATAACATTTTGAATAATTTTTTAATAGTTAAAATCAAACAGTTACAATTAATAGTAAAAAGCTACCCGTAAATAGTTATTTAAAACATAAAAACTAATTTTGAAAAGTTGTTATCAAATCAAAAATTTAAAATCTTGCAGCAAATAGAAGAAACAACAACACAATAAAAGTAAGTTTCTTTTTATCTTATAAAGATTGATACCTTTTTTTTATCACATGTACTACATCTTTTATCTTATTTCACTTAATTTCTTTTATCACTAAAAAATATTGTTACTTTTTTACTTAAAAGAATTTGAGTCAAATCTAACTTGGGTCTATTCGTTTGGACAACTTTGGTGATATATTTGAAACTAAATGTGAAAAATTGAGAGGAAAATTCAATTTTATTTATTTATTTTATTTTTTTGTGACTTGATAAAATGTTCGGGGAAATTTGTGAAAGAAAAGAATAGATGGTAAATCTTTAGGGTTTTTCTTCTCTATTCTTTTCCTTTATTGTAGTTCTAGTGAGAGAGAGAAAAAAAATTTCAAATTTCAAAAAGTATATATCTCACTTTTCCCCCAAAAGAACAATATTTCATGGATGAAATTAAACAGATTATGAAACAAAGTAAGTTTATAATTTACCAGAATATCGAGCCTCCCGAACTTGTCCCGCACGTAATCGGCCAAAGAACCAACACTAGTCTGGTCCAAAACATCGAGTTGATGGAAAACGACGTCGGCAAGACCCAAAGCATGGAGGTTGGAAGTGGCCTCTTCACCTCTGTTTTGGTCCCTGGCAGTTAAAACCACCGTCACACCCTCCGCCGCTAGCTGCTTCACCGTCTCAAAACCGATGCCCTTGTTAGCCCCTGTCACCACCGCGATTCTGCAAAACCTCTTTTCACCATTATTGCTGCCCATTTCTGTGGAACCAAAGTGACTGTGTGAAACTCTCAAAGTCTTGAATGAGGTTAATTGATTGATTGATTTTTTTCCTCAGCTCAATATCGTTTATCATCGTCTCATTAAACAATAAGCGTCACCATCCATCATTAATAATATGACACGCATGCAAGAAACAAATCGTTTGACTTCTCGATATTTATTTTATTTTCATTTATCTATAATAAAAATATTTCAAAAATTTAGAAATAAAGAAAGTATAAACCTGGCGGATTACGTTCATGACCGATTCTCATAGTCATCGTTAGTACTTCATCTATCTCAAACGTGTTGTCACTTTTAATTTTTTTATATAGATTAAGATTGTCTGTCATTAACTCATCTTACATAATTTTTCATTATTACCCCTTTTAACATATTTCGTAAACTCTTTGAATTAGTGTATTTGTAAGGATAAAAATAGATTAAAATAAAACATAAATAGAAAAATACTATTTTATTTTATATAATTTTTTTAATGTTGTGAGAGAGAGTATTTTTGAAATTAATCAAATGGTAATCATTTAGGGATATGATATGATATGTGTGTTGTGTTGGGGATTTCTTTTTGTACAATATCTTCAGAATTAATCTTTTAACTGAAATGGGTAGGCCGGCCGATTAGATTTGTGAATAAAATCAAAAGTTAAATGTGATCACACTATTTATGAGAGGGACCATAAATCATCATATTTAAATGCAATATATTAATTATAAAAATTTCTTACAAGTTGATAATTAGTGCTACTTGACAAAACAAGAATCAAACTAGATACATCTCAAAGATAAAATATTTCAGGTATTGTTCTTTTTCATGAGCTGGACCAATTTGTCACAATGTGCATCCAAGTATTTTTATTCACATACAAGAAACCATCATCAGGTATCAAGTTGACATCACAAGAAAGCAATCGATCTTCAGAAAATCAAACAATTCCAAGAATGGAGAAATGGTCTAATCTACCATCACACCTTTTGCAACTAATCATCGAAAAAGGCGGTGGTACCGATGAACTTGAGCTTCGTCGTCTTCAAGCTGTCTGCTCCTTGTGGAGATCCTCCATCATCAACTTAATACCCAGAAACTCTCAGCTCAATCTCCATCATCTTCCTCTACTCTTTTCTCCCTCAAACCATCACCCCCTTCATCACGCTTCCATCCGCCTCTCGTACGACACCATTTACCTCCTCCGACCGCCTCAAACGACGACAATCGATCCTTCTTCATGTTGGTTGGTTCGTGTTAAAGAAGAGAATCCAGGTAGGGTTTCTCTCCTATGTCCTGTCACACAACACCGAATCAGTTACTTCCCTAACACGCTTCCTCCACAACTTTATTTATTGAGGTTCCGTGTGTACCAAGTCACTAAGATCTTTCATCTTCGCATCATGAATTCTCTCGGCTATCAAGATGATCTCCTTCAGCACGATTACAATGATTCTAATGTGCTTGATCTTTGGAAAGTCGTAGTTTTGTTGAGCAACCACCTGGTAATAATCCTCGCGATCAATCGCAAATATGATTTGTGCTTCCTAAACCTTGGGGATTCTAAATGGAGGATCATTCATCACAAGGATAATGAGATCCGATACATCGATATCGCGGTTCGAGATGAGAAATTTTACGCTATAGATGTGGAGGGAACCGTTTCAATATTCGACAAGTCATTAAACCAGATCCAAACCATTACAACTCCTTCACCTAGTTGTGGTTGGGGCCGGCACTTGGTCACATCCCTTGACGACATGTTCTTGATTTGCCGTCACAACATCGGGGCCTTTACGGCCGTTGTGGATTACGATAAGCGAAGAAAGTGTTACCTTACGTGCTACGGAACTAGCCTTAAGATTGAGGTGGATGTTTACAGGCTAGTTGAGGAGGATGAGGAATTGAGATGGGAGAAGGTGAGAGATTTGGGAGACAGAGTTATGTTTGTGAGCAATGTGAGTTGTTACTCATTTTCTGTTAAGGATTTCAACGGAGTGTACAAAAGAAATTGCATTTATTTTGGAAGAGAATGGTCAAGTAACATCTTCTTGAGGTATGAGAACAGATTGAGTGGGCTTGATCATAAAGAGATTGTTGTGTTCAATATGAAGGATGGTTCTGGTGGGCCTTTAGAAGCTTTTCCTGGTTTTGAGGACTTGTTTTGGCCACCACCCACTTGGCTTAATGAAATGAATTACTCGGTTCAACAGTTGTGTGAAGAGAAGGATGCTTGTAGCACATAACCAAACTATGTGATCTCATATGAATGATAAGTAAAAGTATATATCCTTCTTCTTTTTTTACATAAAGTATATATCCTTCTTCTCAAACATATTATACTATATTCGGTCTATAGTTTGTGCTTGTATGTCTTTACTTTTCTCTTGGAGTCTTACTCTTCAATAAAAGTACTTTTTTTTTGGGCCAAAATTTAGATTAGTACTATGAACTATTCGGTGATTTAAGAGTTTAAATTTTGGATCGGGCAGACTAGTATCATAAATTATTAGATTTGTTGTAGTTAAGGGTCTTAAACTAATTTCTATTTGTTGAATAACAGAAAAAATAAAGAAAACTACATATTTAGTCTGTAATGAGATGCGTTTAAATGACACTCATGTGGCATGTCACTGGACGATTGCGTGGACATTGACTATACATTTTTGTAAGAAGTAAAATCTATTTTTAGTCTCTTAACTTTGATGTGTGTCCTATTTTAGTCTTCTTTTAAGAATTCGTCATATTTTGATCCCAAAATTGTATTTTTTGTCATGTTTTGATCATTTTATTAATTTGACAGTTAAGTTTTTCGTTCAATAAGTTGTATTTACATAATTGCCCCTTATTTATTAAGCTAATTACACATTTATTTAAAGTCTGGTCATTAAACTTTTAATAAAAATTCACTTTAGCCTCAAACTTTAAAACTTTAATTTCACACCCTCTTCTCCCATATGAAACACAAAAAAAATTACAAGCTACAATTATGGAATTGTCCTTTGGTTCAAATGGTTCCTTCTGGGCTAGATGATTACTTGTCATTACAAGAAAGATTTAAAGTAGATCACAAGAAATCCCCTAGTTTCTTTTTTGAATCACAAAAAATCCCTAAAAAAAATTCACGGAGCTCCAATGTCATGATGAGATTCAAGAAACAAGATCTTGATCTGATTTTAGTCCCATTTGGTTTACTCGTCATGTTCCATTTGGTTTTACTCATCATGTTCACTTACCATCGCCTCCTCCTATACATCAAACCCCCTTACACCACCGCCATCGGCTATGAGAACAACGATAAGTCTGCCTGGGCTGAAAAAATCATGATCGGCGCCGACAAATCCGACATCACCCTCGCCGTCGCCATCATCGCCTTCTATCCAGAAGCTAGCAAATCGGATCTAGCGTAGCCGACGTCGATTCAGATCTTGCTTCACTCTCAAAATCGAATTTGTCCTCGGATCTTGCTTCACTCTCAAAATCGAATTTGTCCTCGAATCTTGCTTCACTCTCAAAATCAAACTCAGATCTAAAGGATGAGAAGGCAGGGGATGAAACTCGCATGGATCATGATTCAGAGGCTGGAGAGATGGCGGCAGCAAATTTGGGGAGCAAAACTCAAAGAGAAAAACTCAGGTTTATTCTGTTATGATTTATGAAATTGGGGATTCGAGAGTGGTTATTTCGGATGAGACAGACAGGCGAGGTGTTGCTCGCGCCAATGTCCATGGCACAAGATCTTGTTGCATGAAACTTGTTCATTTCTCTGTTGGAGAGATGGGTGCTAGTTCGGAGAAAAAGAATGGGCAGAGAGTTTTTTTGTAATCTTTTAAAATAATTGGGTTAACTTGTAAATTGTTATAAAAATTAAGGTTAGATAGAATATTAAAAGTAGAAATTTACAGAAATGTCTTTAATTAAAAAAAGATTTTAACAGAAATTGTAACGGAAAGATCTATTTAGGATAAATCACACAATTTTGTTATTAGAACAGGATAAATTTTTAAGGAAAAAAATCCATTTTTACCACTAAAGTTTAGGTAAAGGATCTTTAAAAAAAAAAAAAAAAAAAAAACCCATTTACAATTTTTAGTTGTTTATTGGTCTAATTTTATCACTGAAATAGTATTTTGGATTTATATTACCATTAATTTAATTAACGGCAAGAATATACTGGAATATTCCATTATGAAATTTCAACATGACAGATTTATGCTTAATATGAGTGTTGTGGCTTTTAGATCCATTGAACTCATTAATTAAATTTAATTATCTTAATTAGTACAATATTTAATATTAATATATTATGAAATATATCCTAAAACCTACGGCACTGAACAGCAGAGAAGCTCATTTCATGCTTACATGTCAAACATGTGGATTAGATGAATAGGCTGGTGGATCATCATAATTACGATGCTGCCACTCTGAGCAATTCTCTGCAAAATCCTCACCACCATGTACGCCGAACGGCCGAAGTTGAGTCGAGAGGGAAAGTCGGCTCGTCGAGGAAAAGGATGATCGAATCGTGGATGATGTCGATTCCGGTTGAATCCAGACCGAAAGTCTTCTTTTCTCTGTTTTCAATTTCTGTCATAATCCTGATCTAGGAGGCGTAAGGCGGCAGGCTAGGCTGGGGTGTGCGGTGTCGGCCGTGAATGTCAGAGGGATGATGTTGAAGCTGGGCTACACTTGAGGCCAGATCTGAAAAGCTATGGGTGGTGGGTAGAGAAATAGTTCAAAATTTTGGGTCTAATTAATCCTAAAATCAAACTAAACTTGAGCCCAGATCTGAAAAGAGGCAACTTCAACAACGAGGCAGATGATATCATCACCAGATTGCATTCTAGACTGGGCAATAAGTAAGAATTATATTTATTTATTTTTTTAACTGCTTCGTATATATATATATACAGGATAAATGAGTAAAGTCTACCGGTGATTCTATAATTGTCGTCCTATTTTAAGTTTTCGTCATCTGTAAGTCTTCTTTAAAACTTAAGTTGCATTCGTGGTCCTTCCATCCATTTTCTCACTTAAAGTTAATGGATTATTGAAAAAAATGATAACTTTAGATACTGAATTTAAAAAAAAAACTTTATTTCACCGAGGATTCGCTTCTCGGCATTACTCCTACAAACTCTCACTTGCACCGAAGTCGATTATCCATGTACTTAATACTTTTGGACTATCAGGGCTTCCATGCTTTTTCTGCATTATGGCTATGTAGGTGGGTCAACAATAATGCTGATCATGTCTATCCCACGAATGTTCACGTCATCTTTTCTGATGTTAATTGAGGGTTTATAGTATGGTTGGTGAGATTGAAGTCTCTTATCTTGAGCGATTAAACCATTGTTTTCACAATGAGTTACATCATTTTTCGAGTTTTGCCCAAAGCCAAACTCTATAAAAAACATCATTTTCGAGACAACCTTAATCCAAACATTAGAGATGTCTAATGCAATGACATTAATGTTGTAGATTTTGACCACTTCCTCTTGCTCAAAATTTTTTCTAACTTAGACCGTCAATGTTTAAAACATAGTAATTTATATCATTTTGCGATCATTATTCAGATTAGAAGCTTAACTTCAATGTAAATCTTTTACATAAGCTAATTTACGCTTCCATAGACCAAGGATGCATCACATGTGTTTCTTAAGAAACTTAGGATACACTCTAGTTCAATTTGGTACTCATACAAAAATCCGAACAATATGTGCTTGTCATGTCTCATTCATACAAAACTTCATGGTACACAATATGACATACATTATAGACCCAAATGTGAAGGCATACGACATATCATTCATGTATTCTTACGTGTACTCTAATTTAGACTAAGCAGTCACCTTTGATATACCTTTATAGATCGTGATTCCTAATGACATATATAAGAAGCTTTTGCCTAAATTATGATTGAGAAAACTTCCTTTGCTAATCTTGTATGGATCCAAGCATAAGAGTTGTTTATCTATAAACTACTTCTCATCTTCATCCATCTCAACCCCATCGTCTACCCTGCCTACCGAGGCAGTTTCCACCTCTCCTTTCAGCCTCCCAGCTGCCAAAACCAATCCCAAAGACAACGTTAAATGTCCGCTGACCCAATTGAAACCTCTTCCTCCACCAGACGTCATTGAAAGACCGACGATTGCCGTCGAAACCAATCTCAGCCATCTCAGCCATCTCTCGTCTAGAGGCATCTAAACCTTCGCCGCAAGGCTAGCTTAAATATAAAAATCTAAAAAATGTAGATATGTGTTAAATGTCAAATGTGCATAGATCCGACAAATCTGACATAGAGCCCATAAGTTTTAGTTGTCTGCCACTCCCTCCTCGTCAAACGCCCAGATCTGTTTCGGAAAGCCATTATCATTGCTTAGTCGTAGCCGTCGCCCCCGTCATCGCTTGCTGCCCAGGCCTCCATTGTTGCCAGAAACCAACCTCAGCTTCGCCTTATCGTCTTCAAAACAGTGTTGTGAGTAAAAATGACTTTGAATATTTTTCCTCTATTTTATTTGACTCATTAATTGAGTTGGTTTATATGTTTTGGGTGGTCTATTTATCATTTATCTATTACACGATTAGATCATGCTCCCGAAAAAATGGTGAGTTCAATGGGAGAATTTGTGGGTCGAAATGCGGTGATAAAAATAATGGGGAAGAAGTTTAAATTAGAACTTTTACAAATTTAGATTTAATTTTTTTCATTTTCAAAAGTTTGAGGTCAAATTAAACATGAAGAAATAATCTATAGCGGAATACTTCTATATTATTCCCTCCGTTAATGGTATCAGTAATAAATATGGTTCGAAAAACAAACTCGTTGGCAAAAATTGTCCTAGTGACATTTAAGAACCGGATTTAAAAAAATTGCAAAAAGAAGCCGCCGAGTAAACGTTAATGGCATTTTTGCCCCTTTTTCCAGGGTAGTTCTTAGGGTAGTTCTTTAGGGATATGATATGTGTTGTGTTTGGAGATCGATTTCTTTTTGAATACCATCTTTCGATTTACCTTTTTAACTAGAATGGGGAGATTGGCCGATTAGATTTGTCAATAAAATCAAAAGTTAAATGTGATGAGAGAGACGAAATCATCATATTTAAATGCACTATATAAATTATAAATTTCTTACAAGTTGATAATTAGTACTACTTGACAAAACAAGATTCAAACTATACACATCTCATAGATGGATTATTTCAAGTATTGTTCTTGTTTATCATGAGCTGGATCAATTTGTCACTATGTACATCAAAGTATACATTATTCACATAAAAGAAACCACTTTTAGGTATCAAGTTTTAACATCACAAAAAAGCAAATCTATCCTAGCTCAGAATATCAAACAGTTCCAAGAATTAATGGAGAAATGGTTTAATCTACCATCACACCTTCTGCAACTAATCATCAAAAAAGGCGGTACCACCGATGAACTTGAACTTTGTCTTCAAGCTGTCTGCTGACATCCTCCATCATCAGCTTAATACCCAGAAACTCTCAGCTCAATCTCCATCATCTCCCTCTGCTCTTTTCTCCCTCAAACTATCACCCTCTTCATCACGCTTCCATCCGCCTCTCATACGACACTGTTTACCAGCTCCGTCCGCCTCAAATGACGACAATTGATCCTTCTTTGTGTTGGTTGGTTCGTGTTAAAGAAGATAATCTAGGTAGGGTTTCTCTCCTATGTCTTGTCACATAGCACTGAATCAGTTACTTCCCTGACACACTTCCTCCACAACTTGATTTATTGAGATTCTGTGTGTACCAAGTCACCAAGATCTTTCATCTTCACATCATCAATTCTCTCAGCTATCCATACGATCATCTTCGGCTCGATTATAGTGATCCTTGCGTGCTCGATCTTTGGAAAGTCATAGTTTTGTTGAGCAACCACCTGACAATAATCTTCACGATCAATCGCAGATACGATTTGTGCTTCCTAAAGCTTGCGGATTCTAAATGGAGGATCATTCATCACAAGGATGATGAAATCCCATACATCGATATCACGGTTCGGGGTGAGAAATTTTACGTCGTAGATGATGAGGGAACCGTTTCTGTATTTGACAAGTCATTAAACCACATCAAAACCATTAGAACTCCTTCACCTGGTTGTGTTTGGGGCCAGAACTTGGTCACATCCCTTGACGACATGTTCCTGATCTGTCGTCACAACATCGGGGCCTTCGCCTCCGTTGTGGATTACGACAGGCTAAGAAAGCGTTACCTTATGGGTCACGGAACTAGCCTTAAGACTGAGGAGGATGTTTATAGGCTAGTGGAGGAGGATGAGGGATTGAGATGGGAGAAGGTGAGAGATTTGGGAGACAGAGTTCTGTTTGTGAGCAATGTGAGTTGTTACTCATTTTCTGTTAAGGATTTCAATGGAGTGTACAAAAGAAATTGCATTTATTTTGGAAGGGAATAGTCAAGTAACATCTTCTTGAGGTATGAGAACAGATTGAGTGGGCTTGATCATAAAGAGATTGTTGTGTTCAATATGGAGGATGGTTCTGGTGGGCATTTAGAAGCTTTTCCTGGTTTTGAGGACTTGTTTTGGCCACCACCTACTTGGCTCAAGGAAATTAACTAATAGGTTCAATAGTTGAGTTGAGTGAGAGGAGGATGCTTGTAGCACATTAACAAACTATGTGGTCTCATATGAATAATAAGTAAAAGTATGTATCCTTCTTTTCAAATGGATTCTGCTATGTTCAGTCTATATATTGTGCTTGTATACCTTTACTTTTCTCTTGCAGTCTTACTCTTCAATAAAATTACTTCACTTCAACACCTATTTTATAAGAACTTACAATTATACCTTATGTGAATGATGTTATGGTACTTGTTTAATATTTGTAGAAATAGAATATTTGTTACATTTTAATGTTACTTCCTGCTTCCCAAAACATTAATTGGAGTGTTTTGTAATGTTATGTTTGATTCAAATTTGCATTATAAAGTATCTGATAATGTTGTGACGAATGCGCAACGGAGTGTGAAAAAAACGAGAAAAGAACACACAATATTTTCGTGATTCGGTCAAAACAACCTACGTCCATGGATACGAGAGAAAAAATATTTCACTATGATTCAAGAGAATTACACAAGAGAACATTCGAAATGCCTCACAACTCTTCTCCCAATTACATTCGAACACTTTAAGAAATTTTCGAGTAACAACTCTAAAGGACAAGAGCAACAATAATTTCTCTTCAAGCAAAAACTTTGCTTGTGTTGTGCTGATTTTTTCGGATGAGCAAGTGCAGCCCAATTTATAGAGCTTTCATGCCAAGTGGTGGATAAATTCACAAAAGTCTTCACTTGGCCAAGAACACTCCATGTAGCAGTGGCAGATTCAGGATTTTTAAAACAGGGTGTCCACATATAAGGTAAAACAAAAATTTAAAATTATATAATAACTTTAAAAAGAAAAAAAAATGCATTATAATTATTCTTGTCAAGTTTTTATCCATTGAAAAAAATCTACGATTTCATTATTGCTAATGCTATTAAATATCTTTCTTTTTTAAATACCTCAATATATCTTAAAATATATATATACAAAGAAACCCTAACTTAATTTTTTATTAAAAAATTACAGAAGAGAAAGGGGAAAAAAAGTGTGTTACGTAGCTATATAATTGCAAAACGTAAAGAATTGAAATTGAAGCTCTCTGTATCACAATTGAGTTTGACACATGAGTATAGTATCACAATTGATCTCATGGTATGAGAGGCTGACTAGTTGGATATAGTGTTAGTCTCTTAGGTTAGGTTTAAATATATTTAGGCTCTACACTTTTAAAATTATAACACTTGGAACCTTCTTTTCTATATTATATTGTATAAGTCATCAAAACATCCATATACTCTTATGTTATATATATTAGAGTAAAAAATAAAAGTTGGGTACCAATTATAAAATATGTACAAACAAAACTGTTAAATTATACTCTCTCTGTCATCAAAAAGTTGATTCATTTGACTTTCATGTTCTGTGTAGCAGTGTTTGACTCAAATTTTTCTAAGATAAATAGTGAATAAAAAATTAAAAAAATATATATTTGGAAAGAATATGTTACAAATTATGATACACATACAAATTATTTAACTTTATGTCAAAATATTCATAAAAATAAATCATAGATTAAATACCTTGAAAACAGCAAAAACAATTAATCAACTTTTCAGGGACGGAGGTAGTATTTCATTAAAACTGTGTGAAAACACCTTAGAAACTGAAAACTTAAACAACAATCAAACCTCCTATCTTTTAGGGTTTAACCCTTTTAATGCTCCCTTGAGCTTTTCTCTTTTTAACACTTGTGTTCTTCCTCTTTTCAAGCTTACCCAAGATTGTGAACAACCACAAAGACCTCCTTTTGGTCTTAGGGTTTCGGGTTTGATGCTTAAGAGCACTTAGAACAACTAAGAACACTTGAACAACTTAAACCAAGAAGAAGGTTTCTCTTTTCACTTGCAAACTTTTGAAATCGATTTCTCCTTGAAAAACCATCACAAACCCGAGAAATAAGTTGAAGAAAAAAAGGTTCTAACAACTTAAAAAACTTGAAAAGGGGGATTGAAATAATCTTTGAACCATAAAATAACAAGAACAAACAAGAACACCAAGTACCTTCAAAGATGAACAACTATGGGTTTTGGCACTTGATGGATTCGGCCGCTAGTTTCTTGGTAACAAACACCATTCCTCTTCACTTGAAGCTCTGATACCAAATGATATAGACCTTCAATGGTGTTAGAAGACTCATATAACCCGAGATCAAAAGAGGAAGAATCAGCGGATGGTAAATGTGGCTCAAACCCTAGCTTGGTGCATCATGGATTTTGTCTTGAAGTCGTGGTTGATGGGATGGGTCTAGAACCTCTCCACTCGATGGTGGAGCAATACAGACTTAGTTCCTCGGCCAAATGAATTGAACCTAGGGGATGGATAGTGGAAATAGATTGGAGAATCTTAGATTAGCAAGAGAGAGCAAATACTTCTTCAATCTTGCAAAATATGAGTCTACTTTGAAATTGTGTTTTCGGACGAATAGTATACCCTACGGTATCCCAAACAATCCGGACCTTACATGAAAAGACAATCATACCCTAGGTTTAGCAACTAACTAAAATATTACAGCCCCAATTAGATGCTAACCTTAACTAGTTAAGCTAATTAAAGTACTTAGCTAACTAATCCTTACCATAAGAGTATTAATATGAATTATTACATTTGAATTGTCTTGAAAGGGTGGTAAGATGGTATCCCAAAGAGGAATGAACCGTTTATAAGGGTCTTAGTCTTCATCTTAATCGGTTTTGGCTTATCTTCTGGAGGGGACAACTGTTGATAGTGAGACTTTTGCAATCTTCAAATGAGTCCCCAAGTTTCATTTTAACTCCAATTTTAATGAGACCGGCGCAATTATGTTCCTCTCTTCATTGGCTATCCATAGAGTACACATTAGATCATGTTTGGAGCACTTTGGTTTTAAGTGCCCAAAGAGCTCCTAAAATGGATAAGTGTTAAGTAATCTTGAAAGTTGTTGTCAACTGGGTCTTAAGCCAAGTGATGGTGCCTTCCTTAATGCATCCCATATGATCTTCATTCAATTGAATACCAAGGGTGTCTATCTTGAGGCTCAAGACTTGATGCTCCTCTTATTGCTCTTGCTTGGCCGCCAAGGTACCCATGAACAAGGTAAGGCAATCTTGGGCTTTCTTAACTCTAGACATTGTCATGGGCGCTCCCAAACGTTGGAGTGGATGAATCCTTAGCTTAGGGCCTTCATTGCTCTCCTTGCTATCCTTTGCACTTGAACCCGAGGCTTTGATTGCATCTTCATCTTCATGCATGGTCCTTGGTAGGATTGTATCATTTATGTTAATCATATTATCCATAAGGTTAATTTGTTTCTCAACAATGTTAATGAAACATATGTTGATCATACAATATTTACATGTTTATTGTC
This sequence comes from Daphne laureola, assembly GCA_038382905.1. Taxonomy (NCBI): domain Eukaryota; kingdom Viridiplantae; phylum Streptophyta; class Magnoliopsida; order Malvales; family Thymelaeaceae; genus Daphne; species Daphne laureola. The sequence goes on from JBBYHH010700601.1 coordinate 14,662, forward strand.
TAATACAATGATGACGACCATTTGCTTGACAATGATAATAAAGATTTTTGTCCCCGTAGCATATTACTTTATTTCAGGAAACAAGATTCGGAATTGTCAAGGAATACTATAATGCATCTTTTTAAAAATGAATTTGTGAAGGAAACAACTCTTCTAGATAGATCAAATGATTTAGAAGCAAAGAAACTCATTGTTACAGACTACATACTGAACTACAATGATCCAAAAGATCCTGGAAAAAAGTAAAAACAATTTCTTCTATTATCTACTTTCAAATATAAATAACTTGCAGTAACAAAAGTTTACTAATGCAACCGGATCTTTGTAACATTCAAAGACATTGATCTACGGTTTGGACAACTATCTTCTCTTGAAAAAGAAGAATATGTAACAAATGATGTGTTAGATGTACACTGTAATATCATAAATAAAAAACATGGGACAATGACACACTTTTCATGACATCCAAACTAACAATAAGTATATATGTTGATCTATGTTCAACCCATGTTGTTCGCCAATGTTTCTAATGCTGATTGCTATGACAAATGTCAGGCAAGCAAAACCTTACACACCCACAAGTGCACAGGTCAAGTGTATCACTCAATGAGTAAGGGTCAAATCTACATAGACTAGATATGCGAAATGCTAAAAAGCTAGAATACGCTACTTTACCTAACTAAACTAACCTAATGCATAAAAATAAATAGATAACCACCTTTTGGATTGAGTCGATTGCTTCATGAATGTCAAACAAGCATAATTTATATTTGTTGCTAGAGGAAATGGATTCAAGAACTACCGACATTTCTCGAGTCGGTTACCTAGACGATGGTCGAGATTGATCCCTCGTCTCATACTAATGACATGGCTTTACGTGCAAACCATAAATTCCTAAGTGGCTTGACAAATCTCTCAAACTTGCTTTTTTTACCAAAACTCGGGAAGATCCCTTTTGCGCTTGTTCTCGAGCACCATGTAAGCATGTGCACGTGAAATCTCTAACCCGGACACACCATAATTAAGCATGAAGCAAGCTCCTAGTAATAAATACGCATCAATAACAACGATGAGAAATAATAGATAAATGAGGAGAGGATTCAAATGACGATTCCGGCTTTCTCAAGTCACGAAACTTGTTCTTCTACCTCGACCAAGAATAATTTCTTGTACCGAGGTGGAGACCATTATGTTCTAACTTTATTCTCTCATAATTAACCCCTCAAATCTCTTGATAGGAGCGGGAAACCCGTGCTCAACTTGTGGTGTACGTTCAACGTGTAACTCTCGAGTACTCGTCCCAACATCTTCAATGCATCAACCCAAAAACAAATCCACTAACATCTGAGCATCATTACTATGTCCACTTTTTAATTTCTCCTTTCTAAGAAGGTTCCACATATCATGTTTGCTGAACCCAACACTTTGGATACCATTAGCCTCTTGAGCCATAATTCTCCAAGCATCAACAGACTTTATACCAATGCCCAACAATGACAAAAGCATCTTTTTCTTAGGCTCGCTAATCTGCCAAGAACCACATAAGAAATGACTCTTGCCCTATGGATTAAAAGAATGATTGTGTTGTTGATCATGCTGATCACATATCCACACACCATTCTTCACAAATAACCTGATAAAAGATTTGCAACAACACGCTAGGGTTATCCTACTTCGTTGCACATTATAGGATGACCCATTAGCAAACCCCTCAAGACTGCAACATATCCACCTCTTAGAAACAGAACGAACTTGAAAAAGCCACCCGCCGACTCCTTCTAACACCAAATCCACAAGAAAGGGCACAATCTCTATAACAAGTCTTCACAATGAAACTCCCTTCCATACAAATTGAAACTATCAAATCTATTCAAAGAAACCGAATCATTACTGGTATATGCAAACAAAAAAGTTTCAAGAATTTTTAGCATGCAAAAAATAAAAGATCAGCTTACAAACACAACAAGATCAACATGGTGACAATACATGATCCACATAAAAATACAACAAGATCAGCATCAGAGACGACAACATCAAACATGAAACAAATAAAAAACACATAAGAACACCATATGATCACCATAAAAACCTATAATAGCAGCATACAACACCATGCAATTAACAACCTAATGCTACATGATCAGCATACAAAAAGCCAAGATCAACATACAAGGCTTCATGATCAACATTAACATACTACAAAATAAACAACTAAGCAGAACATGACAACATACAACAGTATGCAATAAACAACTAAATACCACATCATCATCATACAATACAATATCATCCGTTCAAATGAAAAAACAACATATAATACAATCGAAAACCTAATTCTACATGATCAGCACATAAAACACCACGATCAACATACAACTTTATACGATCATCGAGAGAAACAATGTAATAAACAAAAGAACAAACCTGAATCTTCGATTCCACGAGAAGAAATAAGATCAAAAGTGAAAATGCTAACATATTATGAACCAATTTCTTTCAAAATCTCTGAAAACTCCTATTGACTTATCAAAGCATCATCACGATCAGATTCAAAACCTTCACCAGAACAGCTTTCAGCAGCTACGAAGAATCAAAATAACAAAAGATCAAACAAAGACATATGCAACAAATAACAACAAACAATTCAACAACAACCAATTACAAACCTAAAATGGATCCAGATCTAGTAGGATCACAATAAAAATCTAAATCGATCGGATGAGACACCATTAAATCGAAGGAATCTCGAGATTAAACTATCAAAATATGAAAAGTATCGATCCAATAATAAGAATCAATTCTTCCATGGACTCTTCACAGAGCTTAGTCATAGGGTTCTCCAGTGGGTTGGTCACCTCTGTTCTCCTTGCCAAGAAGGGAACTAAGAATGTTACCTGGAGAGATCTGACTCTGGTGTACAATATAATCCAAGGATTGAGTGTTGACTTCACTCAACGAGAGCTTAAGCATATGGAATCAACTGCTATTATCAAGAAAGGGAGAAAATATCTACCCTACCTTGCCTTGATCTCACAATTGCTGCGCAATGCTGGAGTGACCCAGGAAGAAGATAAGCCAGTTGGCTTTGGTTGTGAATCATTCTTACCAGACCAAAGACTGAAGAAAGGTGGCTTCAAGAAGGAAAAAGAAAGGTGGGTCATAAACATGGCAAAATACCAAGCAACAGTGCACTTGACCATAGACATAGCAGAAAAGAGAAGGAATGAAGTTCTTGAACTAGACTCAGAAGAGACTAAATCAGACATCCTTCACCAAATCCAGAAGAAGAATAAAAAAAATTGAACCCTCTTTAGCTAGTTTAGCTCTCACTTTTAGGTTGTAATTTTGGAAAATCTTTTAATTACTCTAAGTTTTGTCTGGATATTCTCTATTAGTGCAGCTACAATGG
>JBBYHH010700711.1:0-18067 GCA_038382905.1 Daphne laureola
TTACTAACACATATGTTAGTGTTTAATGATGTCATCCCACTTTCTCCCTTCTTTAATCAAGTGTAGACACTTGTCTTTCACGAATGTCATAAATTAATATAATATCCAAAATAGTATCTCTTTTTTCCTCTTAATGTCACCATTTGATGTCCATTTTCTTTAATTTTTCTAAAATTACCATTTTATCCCCCAAACTGAAATTTTAAAAAATGGCTTGGAACTCACATTCGAACCCTAAAATCCTCCAAGTCACAAAAATAAACCCCCAATGAAGCCCTGAGACATGGGAATTAACAATTAAACGTACCTAGCATGTTAGATACAGAGTTCTGACAAAGGTAGAATCCAACCATCGGGCATACAATATCATAAAATCCCCATCTGCCTGCCGTGACTATAACATTCTCCCTCTCTTAGACTCTTGGTCCTCCAAGAGTACCTTCAACCACTGATATTCTTTGGGGTATCCCTCTATTAAATCCTTCTCGGTCTCCCAAGTTGCCTCCCGATCTGAATGATGCGGCCACTAAACTTTCGCCATCGAAATCAACTTGTTACGGAGTTTCTGAGTGTCTCTGACTAACAAGGCAATCGGTACATCCTGATAGGATAAATCTAGCTCTAACTAAACTTCTACCGTGGGGATAGTCTGTATCAGGTCAAGAATGCACTTCTTGAGCATACTAACATGGAAGACATTGTGCATCGCTGACATACCCGAAGGTAAAGGTAACCGATAGGTAACCTGGCCAATTCACTCCAGAATCTCATAAGGACCAATGTATCTCGGGCCTAGATTACCTCGCCTGCCAAACCTGGTTGTCCCTCTAATCGGTGCAACCTTGAGCCAAACCATATCCCCAACCTCAAACTCTAAGTCTATGTGCCTCTTGTTCATATATGAGGTAGTGCGGTGATTCGTGGTCTTCAACCGTGCCTGAATCTTCTTGATCTTTTCGGTGGTTTCTTCAATGACTTCAGAGCCGAACTCGATCATATCTGATTCCTCAGACCAATAATGACGTGTCATGCACCTCTGTGCATATAATTCCTTATAAGACGTCATGCCGATAGTACTCTGATAGCTATTGCTGTAAGAAAACTCTACTAATGGAAGGTGTTGATCCCAGTCGCCCCTGAAGTCCAATATACAACTCCATAACATATCTTCCATGATCTAAATCACCCTTTCTGACTATCCATCAGTCTGGGAATGATAAGCTATGCTCAAATGGAGTCACTTGCCCAGTGTTTTGTGAAAAGCTCCCCAGAATCATGCGATGAATCGTGGATCCCTATCCAATACAATGGAGTCTGGAACTCCATGTAACTGCACAATCTCTTGAATATACAGTCGGGTAAGCTTCTCCAATGAATCTGTCACTCAGATCGGTAGGAAGTGTCCACACTTTGTCAATTGGTTAACTATCACCCATATCACATCATGATGTGCCCGAGTCAGAGATAGACCCATCAGAAACTTTATGGTGATGTTACCCCACTTCCTGACAGGACTGGGTAAAGTCTGTAGGGTCCCAGCTGCTTTCTAATGCTCTACCTTCACCCGTTGACAAGTAGCACAATTAGCCACGTGAGTGGCAATATGTTTCCTCATACCAGGCTACCAAAAGTGAGAATGAAGATTATGGTACATCTTTTCACTTCCTGGATGGATACTCAATCTGCTCATGTGTGCATCCTCCAAAATATTATCCCGGAGTTCTGAATCATCTGGTACAAATAATCACCCCTGAAAGTACAGCAACCCCTGCTTGTACTCAAAGGACGGTCGTAATGCTCCGCTGTCCTCTCCTGACATCTTCTTTAAACCTGTGTCTGTGATTTGTGACTCCCTGACTCTGGCCAACCACTCGGACTGGATGGTCAAAGTACCAATATGTGTCTACTTCTAATGATGCCATTTATGCCACAGAGATACCAAATCTGAATCCTCAGCCCTATTCCCTGAATCTCCAGCCTTGACCAATCCTGTATACATCATTCTCAAAGCATCTTCTATGGTATTCCCCTTGCCAGCAGTGTATTCAATACTATAATCATAGTCCTTTATGTACTCGAGCCACCTATGCTTCTTCATGTTCAATTCTTTCTGGGTGAACAGATACTTTAAGCTCTTGTGATCAGTGAAGATTTGGAACTTGTTGCCGAGCAAGTAATGTCTCCACTGCTTCAAGGAATAAATAACAGCGGCCAACTCCAAATCATGTGTCAGATAGTTTTGCTCATGCAATCGGAACTGCCTCGACCCATAAGAAATTACGTGATGTCCCTGCATCAATACACATCCCAGAACCGATCTAGAAGCATCGGTGTAGATCACATATGGTTGCGTTAGGTCTGGTAAAATCATAATCGGTGCGCTGATCAATCGTTGCTTCAACTCCTAAAAACTCCTCTCACACACCTCTGACCAGACAAAAGCCTTACCCTTCTTAGTCAGCTGAGTAAGCATTGATGCCGAAACTAAGAATCCTAGTACAAACCTGCGGTAGTATCCCGCAAATCCCAGGAAACTCTAGATATCCCTCACTGTCTTCGGTTGCCTCCAATCCTATACGGCTCAAACCTTCTCGTGGTCAATAAATAATCCATGGTTACCAATAATGTACACCAAGAAGGATACCTCACGCATCCAGAAATCACACTTTGAGAACTTGGCATACAGCCAAGTCTTCATCTGGAGAGTATACCAATATATCATCAATGAAAACCACAATGAATGAGTCTAACTACACATGGAACACCCGGTTCATTAAGTCCATGAACGCAGATGGAACATTCATCAAACCAAAGGGAAAAATGGCTTACTTATAGTGCTCATACCGAGTGTGTATTGCGGTCTTCAGAATGTCATCTTTCTTCATGCGCATCTGAAAGTACCCCAACCGCAAGTCGATCTTCAAAAATATGTTTGCCCCTCTGAGCTGATCAAACAAATCATTAATCCGGGGTAGCGGATACTTAATCTTTATTGCGACTGCATTCATCTTCCTATAATCATTGCACAACCGAAGGGTCCCATCATGCGTCCTAGCAAATAGAATCGGGATACCACATGGTGATGTGCTCGGTCGAATGAATCCCTTCTCCAAAATCGCATAGAGTTGTTTCTTCATCTCAACCATCTCATCTATCATCATGCGATAGGGATAGGTAGAAATAGGAGTAGATCCTCGCTATAACAGAATCTAAAACATGACCTCCCGCTCTGGGGGCATCCATGACAACTCATCAGAAAATACCTGTGAAAAGTATCGTACAATAGGGATTTTCTCCAATTTCATATGGGTACCTGAGAAGTTATGCTCAAAATAATCCTCCTCATCAACCACTGGAATCTGGTCCAGAACTGTCAGCTCCATGTTAAGCTTGATGATCTTAGCGTCAGTTGGAGCAGAGAGAGGTAGAACCTTTCCATAAAGTAATATGTGACGCTTGGCACAATCACTATGAACATAATTCTTTGACAACCAATCCATGACAAGTATCACATCATACTTCGGTGTATCTAACATCAGCAAATCCGACTGAATCTGGTACCTATCGATAGTCAATTCACATCCCTGTGCCATCTCATTCATAAACAAGAACTGACTACCGACAGTACACACCAGAAACACATAAGGTAAATAAGTAACAGGTAGATGCAATGATAATGTACATTTCTGTGCAATAATGGATATAGATGCTCCCATGTTGAAAAGTGTCTGAGGAGGAACATCATTCAATAGTAGTGTACCTACTAATTCTCCCCTCCGGGCAGTCTCATCCAGCTCAATATGGAATACTCATCATGGTCAGACCTGCTGCTGAACTGGTGGTGGTGGTTGAATCTATGGTCTCAGCTGTGGAGGCCTCAGGCTACCCTGCGGTATCCCGCACCACGGAAGCGTGTTGGGCTGGGCCATCGTCTGAAAGTGCGGCTGTACTACAGTGCCATGTCTCAAAGTCTGGGGGAAATCTCTGACCCAATGAACTGCAGAACCACATATAAGGCACCGGCCCGTCTGGCGGTAGCACTCATTTCTAGGATGATATCTTTCGCAGACCTGGAAATACTGCACTGATCTTACTATACCCTTACCCTTTCTACTCGAACCTGATCTATCGAACCTGCCAGCTCTCCTTCCTAATCTCTGCGATCCCGAATCTCTCCCACTACTTTGGGGTTGGGAAACTACAACTCAACTATCTGTCTCCTCTATTTCAATCAAGAGGGGCTTCTACATAGCCTCTTGATAAGCCATGATACCCAGGGGTCCACATACCTCCTGATCTCAATTCGTAGGACTCTGATAAATCTCCTAGCCTTCTCATCCTCCATACCATCATACTAGGGAACATACCACACCAGTTTTTCAAACTCATACTCATAGTCAGTGATGGACATCCCCTAGATGAGGCTATCAAACTCAATCTGTCGGTGATCTCGGATGGCATAACCGACCCATCACTTGTGAAATAGGCGGGAGAACTCCTCCTATCTCATACCAGGATCTCGCCAACCCCAATGAACATGTTGTGCACTCCTCACACTAGCCACTCTAATCCACCAATTATATGCTCGATCATGTAGGTTGAAAGTGGCCAGTGATACCATCTCCTCGGATGGGAGATCCAACCTCGCCAACATACGGTCTATCTATAAACCATGACTAACCCACCACCTGCCCTCCCTTGCCTGTGAATCTAGGAGGACCGAGATGCTAGAAGCGCTTCATCAAAGTGACTCTGTAAGAACCCGTGGCATGGTCTACTCGGGCCTCCGGGCCTGGTGAATGTCCTCAAAATCATCCACATCCATATCTTTGTGGTGTAGATCATATCGTCGATCTCTGCCATCTCTATGATGATCCTATATGGAATGGTCTGATCAGACCTCTGACTGCACCCCCCGAGCACGGGGGTGTCTCCTCACCTCAACATCCTCCTCATCAGAAATAGAGTTTGACTCCTAGTTCCGGGAACTAGTAAGTGTGAGGGTACGAGTGTCTGAATGCCCCAGCTCAGTAGATGCATCCCCTGACCAGTCACTCGAGCTATCCTGGACTGGCGAATCAACCTGTACTTGAGGGTCTCTCAAACCGCCCTCGTCCTAAACACTATTCAGGATGGTACATATCTATCCCAATATGTACAGCAAGCTCTCTAAAGTAGGCTGTTGTGGAAGGGGACCTAGCTGGGTTATGGATACCTCGGCATCCATCTCCTCCTTCCTAGGTTCTCAGAAGGAGCTTGATCCGTATTCCTAAGCTCAGGATGCAACTCTCACTGTCAGCGATTATTCACCATCTGAAATTCCATAATAAAGAAAGAGCACAACATAACGGTTAACTATCTGATAAAAGAAAGCAGTATTATTTCCTAATGGCTCTGTAGTGTAGATGCAATGTATGATGCAGATATCTAGCATAAACACACAATCAGATCATATCAATCAATCGCAATTTAGATCAGAAACTCCATTTCATGCTTTCCTAACTCAGATTCAAATGTCCATATGCTTCATGGACCAGTCTTGTGTGATTCCTGACTTACTGAAGATAAACCCCATCTTTAAACTATATTGAGTATGTTTAGACCAGCCACCCGTAGCCTCACCTCCCATTCCAAGGTAGTTCTCGTAAGCAGGTGGCCAACCTCATCACTGAACCATCCTGGAATCGATCAGTGGAACGGGGGCTTACCCGTACAAACACACCTAACATAAGTTCATAAAACTACTTCTGAAACACCTGCTCTAATACCAAGTTGTCACCACCCCCTCCCGACCGGAGCGGTGGTGGAAGTGCCCGGTAAGCAGTAGTGGTGTAAGGAGGATGGTTGTGACATTAGAACAAGAGCCACTTAAGTTCGGCGGACCCATGAACCGTTCCCATACATCTATCACCTATACTTAACGCGCCACTAGTATAGGGCATTCTGATTATGCCGGGAACCTGCACTTGCAAACAACTGCAAACATACATACAAGATCACAGAATCATACAGAATAAAGTTGAGCTCCGCTTAACACCAGATGCACTAGAAATGAGACTTACCACTACAGTACTTGGCAAGAACTCCCCAAGTAAGTGAACACATCCATAAAATCAGAAGGCAGCAGAACATATACAAATCTCAAGATCCGACCTACAACATGTACATGTGCATGCTACGCCTACAGAGCCTTGAGTATGCCAAACTAGGTACATACTATATGTGAGTAACTGGGGGCATCAAGAATGCCGATGAATCACCCCAAGGTACTTCTACTACTGCTGCTAAACACAAACAAAGAAGTTAACCGTTACGTATATGCTCACCTAAAGTACTCAAATACCTAATAACCAACATCTCACTCGAGACTACCCCTGAAACATAAACCAAACCCAATCAAGGAGCTATAAATACCTCAAATACAAAATTCCAAAATGACCAGGCAGAGCTACTCTGCGGGTGGTGCACCACCAGCTCCTGAAAATCATAGACATAATGAGGGGTGAGTCATCAAGAGGTACTTAGTAACAGCTTATGTAAGGGTAATGGTTTTAATGAGCCAAACTGCATAAAAGGTTTGTATGCCATATTCTAACATTTATATACAACCTAAGTATAGTAATGAGTGTACAAATACTCACATATTTTTGGGGTGTTTAAGACATAATTCTTGTCATTTATACCTGATTTACCTTGACTTAGATGCATTTTACTCATAGATGTCTAAATCTTATAGAATACACACATTGAGGTGAAATTGAAGTAAAAGAGCATTAAATGGAGGTTTAGGATGAAGATTGTTGACAAGCAGAACATACGAGTCCACCTCGAACTATATTCAAGAGTCAGAGCACAGGAGAATCATCTTCCGGGCCAAAATGCACAAGATAAGAAGTTGGAGGGCTGATAGGGATCACTAATGGAGCCACTTACTGGCGCCACATACACAAGGAATGATGCTAGATATGGTGCCTTAAGGGCGCATGACACATGCACCCCAGCTTATCCCAGTGGCCCTAACCCATGCCTTAAGGGTGCAAGATACATGCGCCCCAGCCAAATCCGATGCTAGTACCTTCGCCGTGAGGGCTCACCTTAGCTGCACCACACACAAGTCGATGCACCAAAGTGGCACCATGGAAGCGCACATCAACTGCGCCCTGCACTCCCAGATGAATTGCAAGTGGCGCACCTTTGAGTTTACCAAATGGCACAACTTACACCCTCCAAAAATCCTCCCTCCTGCGGATGATTATTAATGTTTATCCGATTTTTGGGCATGTATTTAGTCTATTCTACGCCTAATTATTTATCCTTCTATGACCAAACTATTCAAGGTCATTTTAGACTTTAGTTTTTCCCAATATATAGAGGGCTGGTCATTACACTTACCATACCACACATCAGCTATGAATGTTTGGAGCACTTTGGGAGCTCAAGTAAGTTCTTTCCGTTTATTTTGTTATGTTAACTGCTTCATTGATTAGCATAATTAATATCTTAATTAGTGAGTAGTTAACTATTATCTTCTAGGGTGTAATTAGCCTAAGGGATTATTTATGCATAATATGCTTGTTTAAATTAGATATTGAATCTCTATGCTAGTTCCATCATTTATCATGTTTGTAGAATTGTCGACCCTACAATTACATGTAATCTGGAAATTTGCTAGAATATTCGATGGGATTTCCCGTAGGTAGACCTAGGAGAATTAATTGGTAGGTCTTGTAAGAGTTCGAGAGAACCTTACCCGATCCACTAGTAGCTATTGCTTGTTCATTTAATGTCTCAGAGAAATCATACCTAGAGCACGAGAGTGCCTAGTTATGGTTTATCTGGTGAGAAGGTGGACGGTTGTCCGAGAGGAAACCGGACCGACCTTGGTGCATATAACTAATTATGGTATGTTAAACATAGATAATCCCTGAGTTAGGCTAAGCAACCCTAGAAGAGCTTTTATCAACTGATCAAACACTGTTTTTAACCCTTTCATCGATTTACTTATTTACTTGAATTGTTCAACACAAACCTTCTTCATATTGGTAGGATATTCACTAGAATTTATATTCTCATGCACACTCTCTCTTGGGTTCGACCCTCACGAATTTGAGACGCGATACTAGGATAGATAGATTGGACGCTTTAAGTGAGGAAATAAAATAGATTAAATTTGTACACCGATCATATAGCATGGATAATGATATATATAATGGTATGACATGCAATACAAATGTCTTGTCAGATGATAGTACCCACTCGTTCCTCTGCACGGTGATCATCCATAATCCCAATCCCCGGTGGCTCTAAGCATCGCACATGGGGCCAAAATGCATGGTACCAATGAGGGGCATACGATCCCCAAAACATATCATCAACTGTCTGGTTGGTTTTCCCTTACAAATCATATCCTCAACCGTCCGGTTGGTTCTCCCTTACATAAAACTTGCACACCATTACACTTACCATGTGACTAGCCCCAGGAGTCATCGAGACCCACCCTCAACCCGGGAACTAGCATTAACTAACCCGATATGTATACCAGAACCCCAGAATGCGTATAAAGAAAGTTGAACCCTTACCTAACAAATCCAAACTCCACGTAGCAATCTGAGGCAGCTTTGCAGACAAATGCAAATCCGGTAGAATTCCTATGAATTCCAACAATCCCAGCCACCAAAAATCACACTAAACAATCATGCAACAAAAGGACTTAAGTCCACAATCCTTATCCAAAATTAAACATACAAAGTAAGCCTCACCATTCATCCAACTCATGTAGAATTAGACCTATTACACAAACTATTACCGAACATTCATTTATCATCAACTAAACTCAATTCCACCTCATTTCTTACCAAACATCCACCAACATCCTCATCTTTAGCCAATTGTGCATTTTGGCAATAATTCATAAAAAGGTGACCAAACTATCACAATGTTACCAAATGTTCCTTTAATCATCACATTAATCCACTTTCAGCCAAATTTTTCATTTAACATCAAATGACATCAACCCTTCACCATCATCACTTATTCGGCCATATGAAGGATAACATGCCACACCATGTTTCTTCAACAATTAACCAACAATTTAGGGTTCAAAAGCAACCCTAAACCATCCCGTAACCATGAATTATCAAAGAGACACTAACTTATTTCATTCACTAACAAATTCGGCCAACACTTGATAACCAAGAAAAATATTCCAATCATCCTCTTTTCAACTTAGAAACACATTTCAATCTTCAACTTAGCATAATTTCACAAATTATCAAAGAAAACCGATGAATTCCATCATCCCATTAATTTCAGCCTCATTAGTAAGACACCATAGGAAGACTTTCTTCAATAATTTAACCAAAATTTAAGAGCTCAATATCAACTCTAATTCAACATCAATTCCAAAATTCATCAAAGAAAATCATCCTTATCCTTCCACCCTCAAAGTTGTCCATGACAAAAAATGGTGATCCATAACGATTCAAGAATAATTTCAAGTATTAAAGATGTTCATAATCATCCAATTAAAACTTTATAACATCACTTTCAATTTATCCCCAACTTTTGATTATGAACCTAAGAACCCTAGCTCACTAATTCAACCAACCATGAAGGAATTGAGAAAAAGAGGTTAATACCACTTCAAATTAGCCTCAATTCATGCTCACCTTCACCAATTCTTGATGAATTTGTTGAAGAACACTTGCCCAAATATCACCCAAGAATTCAGCCCCTGGAGAACAAGAGAATAGATGAACTTTAAACACTTCCCAAACTTGTTTTGTTCATAAATCCTTCATGAATCCATGCTTACCTCTTTAATTCTTCAAGATTCCTTGATGAATTGATGTGGAGGTGAAGGATGGGAAGAACTCTAGATGAAGAAGCTAGAAGGAGAAGAAACGTGAAATGGAGCAGAAGTGGTCACGAACAAGAATGAAGAAAGAAAGCAATGGATAAGACTTAACAAAAAATATCTCATCCTATTTTCTTAATATCCTTTCCTTTCTAACTTAACAAATTAATTTTCCATATTTTCTTCTTCTCTTCTCTTCTTGCCGAAATCCTTCTTTCTTTTTATTCAATCTTGTTTCATTTCATCTCTTATTTAATTACTAACACATATGTTAGTGTTTAATGATGTCATCCCACTTTCTCCCTTCTTTAATCAAGTGTAGACACTTGTCTTCCACTAATGTCATAAATTAATGTAATATCCCAAACATGATCTCTTTTTCCCTCTTAATGTCACCATTTAATGTCCGTTTTCTCCAAAAAAAAATTAAATGACCATTTTGCCCCCCGAATTGAAATTTTGCAAAATGGCTCAGAACCCACATTTCAACCCTAAAATGCTTCATGTCACAAAAATAAACGCCCAATAAGGTCCCAAGATATGAGAATTAACAATTAAATGTACCTAGCATGTTGGATACAGAGTTTCGGCAAAGACAGAATCCAACCGCCGGGCATATAATATCAAAAAATCACCATCTTCCCGCGGTGACTGTAACATAAATACTTAAGTGTGTCTTGAGGAGAGGATGTAGGTCGAGTTGACCAAACCACTATAAATGTATGTGTCCTTCACTCTTCTACACATTCTTTTTTGGTCTAACCATCAACACGTTGATATCTTGCTGTTGTAAGTATACTGAACTCTGATCTATCAACGTGTTGATCTAAGGGTTTTGGTTGCAATGATAAAAGGTTTTAAATTTGTTTTAAGACCAATTCACCCCTCTCTTGAGCATATCTGGATCTACAAAAATAAGGGTCTAAACCCTCCAATGTTTGGGGGATGGCAGCATCTGACACCCCTTACTTCAGAGTAGTCCTCTGACCATCGACCATCAACCCAGAAGGACCCATGCACCTCTTCCATTGGGGTGTTCCTCTTATCAATAGTCAGGGTAGAAGCTACTGCCTTAGGCCCCGTAAGTCCAACATCATCACCATTATCATCAGCAACATAGCAATGACTTACAAAATATGCAACACAGCAAAACAAACAACATGGGGGCCTAATAAAGTTACTTCACTATCTAATCGATGATGTTTTCTTTGAAGGTGAGTTGATTCTTCAGACTCCTCGATCACCTCCATAACAGCCTCGAGCTGAATGAAGGACACTGGGTGGGTCTTCATGACAATTTGTCCATGGGCAATGACCCCACTTCGAATGACCTTCTACCAGAGCCTCGATAACTCCTCTAATAGGTTTTATAGGACATGTCTCAATAACTTTCCTTAGTAAGGCCTCCCTCAAGTCCTTCTTCTTGTAGAATAAATTATTAGGGTTCAACATTAAGCCTACAAGATATACCAAGTCATAAGCACTGAGGTAAACATATCACAAAAACAAACATACAAAAATGATTGAAGCACCAAATCCTTACTTTGGGGACATCTAAACCCTTATGAAACATTTAAATAAGGTCTCCAAGCAACCCATCCATCCAATTCTACAAAGAATCTTCATGCCTAACCAATGTGTGGGCATGACACATGCCAACTGCATGAAGGACCACTTCATGCAATGATGAAAGGGTGAAGGGAAGCTCTTCTTAGTCTCCTCAATTCTCATCACCAAGAGAACCTATAGATAGAGGGCCACCACCGACCTTTATCCCTCAGAATTTGCCTAAATTGATAGCTTCTCAGAGGTATCTCCTTCATCTTCATTGACAAAGTATGCTGGTGAGCGTTAGGCTTTTGGTGTGTATTGAAATCAAAGCACAATTTCAAGAAATAATAATCAAATGCATTTATAAACACCTCATTTTACCCCTATCAATGTCTTATCATAGTGTAGTGGTTAAAAAAATGAGGGATTGAACCCAAGAGAATCAAGCGTTTAGTGGATTAGCATGTTGTGTGTGTTATTCAATCATGATGTTCAACATGGCAGCTGAGAACTGAAAGTGAAGATGGTAATATGTTGATGCGAGCAAGAAGACATACAAGAGAATGAATGGAGGGGAAGAAGGTGAAAAACATGGATACTCAATCATGGGCTCTAACTAGAAGTAGTCATCTCTAACTCACAGGCCCAATATGTGAAAGTCATATCTAACTCCCCACAAAGAGCCTCTGATCCGCTAGGAATGGGATCTAAAACACATAGCATGGAATCATTCACACATCGTAAACTATTTTAATCCCTTCGAGTATGGATATTTCATCTCTCCTACTCAATCTATTCATAAAAATAGTGAGGGTTTACAATACACGTCTTATGTTATGTAAAGAAGTGAGTTTCTAAGGTTAGGATTTCTTTCCTATAGGACAAGAAACCACTCTCTCCAAAGAAGATGCTCTAAGAACTCTTATTCTTTAAAGACACTCAACTGAGGGTCAATTCTAGTAACAAACCTTTACCACTAATTAGTCCCCTCAGACCCTCTCGGACTCCAGATCATCCCAATCAACTAGCTCTTATGGTCTCAATCAACGGAATCCCCCTCGAGCTAAACATTGAATGACATATCACATACAAGTAATGGACCAACAAACAAGCATCCATAAATGGTAAAACGCGCGAGAAGCTAGAATTTAAACATACAAGCAATCGATAGATCTCAAACAAGTTTAATGTTGATCAAAGCCCTTTTAGACATTTAATCAAAGACCTAGATGATACGCATGAAAGTGGTCAGCAATCATACATACTATGGAGTGGAAATAGTACAAGAGATCAAGATCATGCATAAAAGATAAGTTCTTTAAACCCTAAGAAATATATAACTAAGACATAGAATCAATCCTACCCTATCGATGCTGGAATCATTCAAAAATAGCAACCAATAGAAAAAGGAATGATGAAATAAAAGCTAGAAAGATGAGAAATCAACCAAGAAAACTTATCCATTGATTGTCCCTTCAAGCCCCCAAGAAATTGGGGTTAAAGGGCTTAAACCCTAGCTCGACATAAGCATAAATCTGATCAAATTCGTAACTCTCAATGTTGATACCTAAACCCTAGACTAAAGGTCTATATATACTAAATCTATACTCCTAAATTGCCTATTAACAGAATATATAACCTAAGGGTTAATTAAGGGTAATCTGGGAACAAGGGAATTAATGTACAAAGGGGAAATTTCTCGAAATCTTCGGGAAACCGCCTCTATTGTTAAAGGTCACGCAAGGGACGCGCCATAGGGGTCACACTGAGTAATTGCTTCAGCATGATGGTGCACGGCTGGTTGGTCGTAAGAGGATCAGGGTCGCGTCGTGTTGGCTTGGGTCGCGTTGTGTAACTCAGCAACCACTCCATTTTTGCTTCTTTTCTTGACTTTGACCCTCCATATTGACCCGAGACTTTGTGTCTTAACCTGCAATTATCTGAAATCAGTCTAGAAGTCCTGAAATTTTTTATTCCACTCCTTTTTCACCTCCGCACATATGCACCTACAAAACTTCAGAATTTATAAGTAAAGTGCATTTAAATTGGCATAATGATGCTCAAATGATGGATTTATAATCTAAAACACTACATAAATGTGTACATGTTTGTGCATTGATCACACCCCCAAACCCAAATTGTTGCTAGTCCTGAGAAACTCAAGAATCTAGGAAAACAAAGACTCAAAGACACCTATCTACAACACCTTAAATTTTATTAAAAAACCAGTGAAGTTTTTGTATGAGCAAGAAATTGGATCAAAGCCCTTTAAATACTTTCTAGGACAATCACTATTCACCTTAGTCTGAGTACCATTATAGAAAAGCCTAACATGCTAAGTGTGCAAGCGGGCAAAAAGTGTGACCATTTGCTAAAAGTTTAATTAGATAAATCATAGCGGCTTCAGGCTTTGAGCACTATTTCACTCCGAAGAAAAGACTCGGACCTCCATTTTGACAACCCGCAGTAAGCCTTGGGATTTAGCTAGTGAATGTGGATTTTCCCTTTCCCCACACTTTCCATTTTAGTCCTTAAACTATGTCTTTTTTTTGGATATGTTTTTCTGATGCTCATTGGAAATCTTTTATTAGGCCACATAGCCACCAACACATTTGTTACAGTCACCACAATCGGATGGTAATTTCTGATAAGAAATTACCCGGAGGTTAAACTTGTAAAAATACCAAGACTCTGTTTTACAAGTGAAGGGCACAATTTTTGATAATCTCCATGTTTCAGGAATTTATTTAAGGTCAATTCTGTGAGATTTCACCTTTTTATAAGTAAATGTGAATCCCGGACCATTTTACTAAAAATTTACCTTGAAGGACAAAATGGTCATTATGGAGAAATGGGCCTATTTTCCTATAATTCTCAAGTCCTAAGAGGTGATTTGAGCTCAATTTCAAGGAATTTAACACTTTATAAGTGTACGAGAGTCCTAGGTCTTTTTTTCAAAAGTTAGTTTCGGATGGCAAAATGGTCATTTTAAAAAATTAGACCAAAACACCCATTCATCATAGTTTAATGAGGCTATCAATTTTGATGGCTTTATTAAGGAGATATTTCATGGTTGGATGCTAGGTTAATATTTTATGTAGGTGTGTAAGACTACATAATAAAAAAAATGCCTAAGGGAGTAAATGGTGGGTCATGTTCCCTAGCCTAGAATTAAATAAATACTACCCTTCCCTCCCTTTGCCATAACCGGTCATCAACCTTCTTCTCTACCAAAATAATTTCTTTCACTTGTTCATGGAGTTCTTCATGTGTTCTTGAGAAAAGATCATCCCACTTCCATGTAGCTTCAAGAATCACAAAGGTGAGCATGATTTCATGTGTAATTCTTCATGAAATTTGGCTTGGAAGTTGGAAACATCTCATTCCTCTATTTTATTCTCGTAGTCGAATTCGCTAGGGAGAATTTGGAGAAGATTTTCAAACCATTTCTTGAAGAAAATCCTAAGGTGAGCTTGTTTTAAGGTGGTTTCAAGGATGAAATTAAGTATAATGGATGTTAAGCTCATCTCTTTTATTTTTCTTCAAGGCCAATTTTGTGGAGGGAATTTTATAAAATCTCTACAAGAATTTCTTCAATATTTGCTTGAGGTAAGCATGAATTTATGGAGTAGTACAAAGAATTACTACATGATTCCATGAAGATTTGATGTTTTTATGAATTTATGAAGTTGGTGTTCTTGATGTTCATGATTCAAAGCATGTTGGAAATTTAATTTGATGGTTGATTCATGTTCTTGGGTGGATTTGGAGCATATTTAATACTTGGAACTAAGTTTGATTCATCTTAAAAGTATGAGCTATGCTTTGGATGAATTTGAAGATTTATGAACAAAGTATAGATTGTTTTTGAAGTAATGGTTAAAAGGTATTCTTGGGTTGTTTGTGAACATGTTTAATGTTTGGAGTTAAGCTTGAATCATCATGGATAAGCATGTTGAAGTTTGGCTGAATTCATGGTGTCTTAACAAAGTGTATGTTCTTTGTTAAATCTTGAAGTATGTTGGTGTTTTGATGATATGAAGCATGAATGTTTTGGTAGGAAGTTGAAGAAAAGTTTTGGTTAAGAATTCTTTGAATGGCCAAAACTTTGATGAATTTTTAGAGAAAATGTTCTTTGAGAAAGTATGATTTTATGTTAGAAAAATCATGTTAAGAACACTTAAGAAATTTGGTAAAAGTTTGGAGAAGAAAAAAAAAATTGTAAAAAATGTTCATTTGGCCGAATTGATAAGGAAGAAGAAAGAATTTGTTGTTTGTGTAATTAATCATGATTTTAGGTGAAAAATGATTAATCATGGGGAAAATGAGCTAAATTGGTGTTTTGGAGGTTTTTGTCACTTTTGGGAAATTAGTAACCAAAGTGTAAAAATTGGTAAAGTTTAAGTGTTGGATGGTAATTTGTGACAAATAAAATAAAATTTAGCTCATATGAAGTTAAGGGTAAAATTGTCAACTTTTTAAGTAAGTTTGACTCTTTATAAATTTTTGGGCCAAAATTCAAGTTTTGGAAAATTTGGGTATTATTTGGTAATTGATGAAGAATATTGTTAAACTTAGCAATTTTGGGCTAAGTGTGAAATTTGAAGAGTTTTGGGTGAATTTGGACACTTTGTGTAATTTTTTGCCAAATTACACTTTTGAGAAAAGATTAATGTGTTAAGTTGTTATTTATGAAGATTTGGTAAAACTTGACTTAGATAAAGTTAAGTATGAAAGTTGATAAAAAGGTTGAACTCAAATTTGGGCACTTTTGGCCACTTTGGGAAAATTTGGGCCAAATTAAAAATTTGGAAAAAGTTTAGGGACTTGGTAAAGAATTATGGGTAAAAGAAGTAAGAATGAGCTTCCTTAAGCTTAAGTATGAAGTTGGGGAGCATTTAAGTGATTTTGGAACACTTTATGCTAATTTGGGAAACGTTGTACATTTTGATAACGTATAAGGACTAATTGTGCAATTAAGCATAAATAAAGATTAAGTGAAGCTTAAGTGGTAATTTGGTAAACTTACAAGTTGTGTAATCACTTATAGTTTAATTTGACCAAATTGGTCAAACGGTTGACTTTAGAACAACTGGTTGACTTTTGGTGATTAAATGAAGAAAAACCTAACTTCTTTGAAGTTAAGGTTAAAGCGGTTGGTGGCGGTTCTTCGTTGGGGACCACCACGCTGTTAAGCCTCTGTCTCCTGGTCTTGATTACATTCAGCTCTGTTTCCATATTTCACTGGGTTAATCTACGCAATAGACAAAATCTATAGACCACATTGGAGTTTTGCCCGGTGGTGGGTCCTCCAATGCGTAAGTCAGTATATTGGGTAGAGAGAATGTGCCAGACCTTGGGTAGAGTGAATAGTTACCTTACATGATGGACTGATGTAGGCTTATATAATCTTGTCTAATAGAGTGGCACATCTGGAATACTTTGATAGGAAAGAGGCGGTTGGTGTCAGACGACAGGTGGAAAATGTATCATGTACGCAAGCCATCGGGTTGTAATGCGCTGAGGGCAGGACCTCGGTTTACGGATGAATACGTTCGGGTATGATGCCTTCAACTGTTTTTAATGGGGTCCATTTCGTAGGTTTCTGACTTAAGCGTTCTTGTGGGGTTTTTGGGTATATAGGCCCACTTTGGGCCTTGGAGACTTGGTTTGGGCCTATCGGCCATCATGTCCCCCCAATAAGAACCTATCGGACTGGAAGGACTCCAGGTTTTGGGGTCTTCGAATTGCCCCGTTTTGATTCCCGGATGCATATGCAGGCGGTCATTTGAAATGTTAGGGCCTTAGAATTGCCCCCTATTGATTCCCGGATGAATGTGCATCAGGCCATTTGAAATTTTGGGGCTTTGGAATTTCCCCCTTTTGATTCTCGGATGCATGTGCATCCGGTCATTTGAAATGTTAGGGCCTCATAGTTGCCCCTTTTTGATTCTCGGATGCATGTGCATCCGACCATTTGAAATTTTGGGGCTTTGGAATTGCCCCCTTTTGATTCCCGAATGCATGTGCATCTGGTCATTTGAAATATTGGGGCCTTAGAATTGCCCCATTTTGATTCCCAGATGCATGTGCATCCGGTAATTTGAAATTTTGGGGTTTTGGAATTGCCCCCTTTTGAGTCCCGAATGCATGTGCATCGGGTCATTTGAAATTTTTGGGCTTTGGAATTGCCCCCTTTTGATTCCCGGATGCATGTGCATCCGGTCATTTGAAATTTTGGGGCCTTAGAATTACCCCATTTTGATTCCCGGATGCATGTGCATCCGGTCATTTGAAATTTTGGGGCTTTGGAATTGCCCCCATTTGATTCCCGAATGCATATGCATCCGGGGTTAGTTTGGTCATCTTTGCATCCCGGTAGCTTACTTTCGGGTATTGGTGATTGTAACCACCATGCCGGATACTTTCCTACGGGTGTGGCGGTTTAGTGATGATGTGAATCTCGATGTAACTTTTGTGACGTTTCGTATTCCTGGACACTCTATAAATACTTGAGAAATGAGTCAGAATCTCCACTTCTCATTCTTGCTTCCTTTTCTTGCTATAGTATTTCCTAAGCTTTCTAATAACGGATCGCCTTAACCCCCATCAGGCGGTGAGTTTGCTTAAGGGACGGTGGCGGCATAGCAGAGGAGAGAC
>JBBYHH010700821.1:0-18066 GCA_038382905.1 Daphne laureola
ACATGAACTCCAACAAGAAAATTGAACCACAACTATTAAAGATCAACCAAGAGAAAGAATCACTTACCTTGTAGTTTCTGGAGCGGAAAAACCTTCTTCCATAGTTAGCAGTGTCCCTTTTTGCCTCAGCCAAAAATGTTGGTAACCGACAACTGCAAATCGGCCTCTCACCAACGAAGTCATCGTATATGTCGAAGCATCCTTCAAATTCTGAATAACCCGACTATTCGTTGCTTGATGCGTTCGAATTCATCACTACGATTGAAGGATTCACCTCTAAAATTGTTCAATCGATTTGGGGTAATCTTAGGGTTCTATGATTTTGGGGAAGAGGTCCGGTTCAAAAGAAGGGGCTTTGGGTCGAGGGAAGAGGGAAGACTCATTAATATAATGGAATTGATCCGTTTGGATCAATCCGTTGTTTATGAGTCAACATTAACTGCATGGACTAAATGAATTAACGGATTATAGTTCAGGTCCTGAGTTGGAATGTTTTTTAGTCTAGGGACTAAAGTGAGTGAGTCATAATAATTCATGAGAGTATTTGATAATAAAACCTTTTGGATATGGGAGTAGTTAATTTATATTTATATATTTTATGATTATTAGAAATTTAACTTATTATTTAAATGACCGTGATAAAGAGCAAACTAGATTTTACAAAATAAAAAAAGAAAGACAGCAAAATGGAATCCACATAAAAAACAATAAATGATCGTCAATATCATCAATGGGACCATCTAGTTTTACCTATTACCGGCTATGATTAAAAACTAAACCCTTATTAGCCGGTTTGCACCCGATAGATGCCACATGGCAGATGCACAGGTAGAGACTGCAAGCGGTGGTTCTTAGCATTTCCATTGGGATTAACGTGTCCGTTTTGCCAATGGTGAGGTAGTTAATATAAGTAGCGTAAGAGTCAAATATTCAATTACCAAAATTACTTCATTCCCATTAATTATAATTAGAAGAGAAATGGACTCAGAAATCTCCGATGTTGAGACTAGCAACAGCAAAGCTGGAATCGACGGCGAAGCAAAAGATAAGCGACCCTACCGGCCACCTGATTTTGATCGCGACGTAGAAGAGCGGGGTTACTGGCGAGACACTCGTAGGCGCCTCGTCGTACTACTCCTCTCCACCGTCATCTTCGCCGCCGCCGTCGGCGTCTGCGCTTTTGGGATAATTTCACAGCACAAGTCATCGCCGCCGCCGCACAAGTTCTCTCTGCCCGCACTTCCTCCGATTATGAGCCACTTGCGGCTGTCTGGGCGGTGATCAGAAAGACATAATTGGAGGATTGAAATAGTAATTTAAATTGCATTTAATTAAATTACTATTTTAATCAATATTACAGTCGGATGTTCACAATGCTTGAGGTTAATTTGTCTCTCTCGTTGCTCTGATTACTACAGTAAATTTAAAAACTTTCAAAATGGCCCATCCTATTCCCTCTGTCCTTTAATTTTATTATTTCAAAATTTAATATTTAATTTATTTGATAATTATTTAGAAGTTGAGGTTTTGGATTAGTGTGATTGATATGATTAATTTCGTGATATGGAGTAAGGGGTCAGTAGGCTTTCTAATTGTTGGCAAGCCAAGTAGTTGGCGTTAGGGGTGGGAAATCAATCGGTTCGGTTTTGGATAGTAATAAATTGAATAGACTCACCAAACTGAAATAACCCAAATTGAATAATTTAGTTTGGTTTTATTTTTAATCGAATAAACCGAAAATCCGTCCCCCGTTTGGACCCAAAAACCTGTACAAAAAATAATTGCAACAAAAAAAATAACAATGCCTAGTCCCTAGTTACCTACAATCCAATACAACCTTCACACTCAAATTAAAACATAATTATTGAGCTCCTGCCTACATTTACATCACATGGTACCCAAAAAAATGGTTAATTGATTTATTCAGTAACTAATTTAATCGAATCTCACCACCAAAACTGAATTGCACCGAGCTAACCACTATTCGGTTTTAATCAAAATTTAACCGTTTAATTGAATAAACCGAAATAATTCAGTTTAGCGATCTATTCAGTTTGGAGTGACCAATTGCACACCCCTAGCTAGCATTGGTGGAGGAAAGAGGAGAGCTCCTCTGGGTTCAATTGTAGATGAGCAAGAAGAGCATGAATCGGGAATGGCAAGATCGAGCGAAAGCTCTTCATGCCAGCTGATGGTGAGACGTTCCTTTCAGGGCGAATAGGTCTAGAGTCTCCCTTGTTTTCTCTTACATGTAAATTGATCCAGGTACATTGATTAAAGCATGAGATTGGATGTTGGTTCTCGATATTCTCTATGCAGGTGTGATATATGGTTCGAGGCTTCTTTCCAGGTTTCTTTACAAAGTCCATGGTGATGGTAGGTTACATATCGCGGCTTTGGTGGAGGAGGATGGTTGTCATGATTGTAACTGAGTGTGATGTGGGTAGATTCATATTTCAAGTCAAAAGACAGTATGAAGGATGCTCTGTAACTCAGCTTTGTCTCATACATTACATTTGCCTCTAGGTTCAATTTCCTTTCTTTTCTCTAATATACTCTCCTTATTTTGTTTGGATGCTTTTATATATATATGCGTGTCTCTCGTTGATTTATTTTTCTCCACCTTATCACTTTAAGTTGTTTGGCGTTTAGGTTTATTTATGTTCACTTTCGCTTAGAGTTAGTTAGTTATTTTTACAGGGCAAGGTCCCTACTTAGGTTGTTTCTCGGCGTGAGGCCGCTTTGATAGGAATTGTCATTCCCGTGAAAAAAGATAAACATCGAAAATAAATTCAGAAAATATATATATTTAGAGTATTTAGATTTTAAATTATGATACATGTATGAATTATTTGATTTTCAATATCTAAACATTTATAAAAAAAAATCATAAATCGATTAAATACTATGAAATTGTCAAAATAAATGTCATATTTTAGAGATAAAATGAGTATGTGGCATAGTTTTCTATTATGAACTATAGCTATTCAAGTATTTAAGTCTCAAAACTATAATTTGGTGTGATCTTGTCTCTAAACCAGTCCCTATCAAACACTTAACCCATTGAACCGTATCACCGTTAGTTAACATAAGAGAAATAATGGTCTTTATGATCCTTAAACTTTTTGATATTCCTTCATTAAGTACCCAATAATTACAAATCTAACATCTATACTGACCAAACTTTTTTATATCGGCTCGACGATTGTTGGGCAGGAATCTAACGAGTCTCCTCCTAGCGAGCCCGGCTCATTGATTTCCATTAAGAATAAACCTAGCTGCAAATTTTGACATAGTTTTCTTTTTGGTCCTCAAATTTTACTTCTTAACAAAGGAAACATCCCAAAATTCACACTCGAGTCGGGAGAAGGTCCCAAATTGCCATCAATGTTTGACTATTGGACCCAAACTATCATTGCTTTGAAAAAATGTCCTATATTGCCACCGCCGTTATAGTTTATGGTCTCAATTCACCATCGCCGTTATTTTTTGTCAGCGTGGTGAATTTTCCATAGCCAAACCACCGTTGACCACTGGTAAAAAATCTGGAATGGAGAAAGGAATACATCGAATTATAGATCGAGATTTAGGGTCGCCGGATCCCGACCTAGGGCCACCGAATTTCGGTTCAAGACTGACGAATCGCGAGCCCAAGCCGCGAATCGACGGCCCTAGGCCGAGATCCGACGGCTCTAGTCCCCGATCTATGACCCTAGACCGTGAATGATGAGTTATGGCATGCTGACGCGGTGGTCAAACGGCAATGATGATGACGTGAAAAAAATTTAACGATATATTTG
The DNA here is from genome assembly GCA_038382905.1 of Daphne laureola. Lineage (NCBI taxonomy): Eukaryota > Viridiplantae > Streptophyta > Magnoliopsida > Malvales > Thymelaeaceae > Daphne > Daphne laureola. The sequence continues at coordinate 3,801 of JBBYHH010700821.1, forward strand.
TTTGCTACAGTGATGGCGAAATGGGACCAACAAATCATTTCAGTAGTAAATTTGGACCATTAAAATAGAGATGGTGGTCAAATAGGGCTATTTTTTACAATAATGATAATTTAGATTAAAAAATCAAACGTTGATGGCAATATTCGACATTTTCCCCACTCGAGTCCTTACAAGTTACAACTAGACCCTCGTATAAAATCGCAGTGATGGACTATAAACTTAATGAGTGGAGTTGGTACTGTCGTAGTGCGTAGCCCAATAAAACTTGTTCATGTCTATTCTGCAGCTCACAAGACCTTAATTTGTGGGCCTCTAACATCCGACCAAGTATGAAACGTTCACGGGCCATTTTCTGAAAAACTTAGGAGCCCAATATTCTTTTAACTCCCGATCACCAAAACCCTAAACATTCAGAAAAGGACTAAAGAGAGATTCTGGGCTTCACAAAACAATGATGGACGTTTATTTCGATTTAACCGATCAGTTAGTTTCATAATTGATGGCCGAAGGTCCAATGTGTGCTAGGACCAATAAGTGTACAACCCATTAAGCATTATAGGCCTCTAAAGCCCAAAACCATAGGCCTCTAAAGTCCAAAACCAGGAGCCCTATAAAAATTGACACACTTGACTTTTAATACTCTCTACGCCCTTAAAAAACTGTATCATTTATTTTGACAATTTTACTATATTTAATCTATGATTTATTTTTATGTATTTTTAGATATTGAAAACTAGTAAATTTATTTGAGAATCATAATTTGATATGCAAATTCCTTAATTTTTTTATACTATTCATCTTTATTAAAAATTGAGTCAAATATTGAATATTGAAACAATAAAATCAAACGATACAATTTTTTGAGGACGGAAAGAGTATATTAATATCATGCTTGTTTCAAATTATTTATAAGAAAAAGTTGTAAACAATTTCTAAAAATGTAATTCAACGTTGGTTTATCATTTTTAATATAAATTATTTAATTTTCTATCACAATGTTAAAGCAGACTAAATGAAATAATGATGAGAACGAAATATATCTTCTTCTTTTTTTTTAAACGGAGAGTATCTTATTTTATTAATTGTATTCCTATTTGAGAACTAATATTACAAGGGCATAATAATTAGTTCACATTGCATGTACAGATTAGGAATAACATCTACGTACCCCTGTTCTTTAATTTTGTACGTGTCGTTTGCCTTCTCATATACGAAAAACTAGTTATACATAAATGTCACTGATTCCGATGCTCTTTAATCTTAGTATTGAGTCGTTACACCTCACAATCAATATAAATTAGGCACTTGAATAGACTAAATACTGAATTTATAAGAGAAATATAGAAAGAAAAAAAAAGAGAATTGAAACTAATCTCTTCTATAAATAGATGTAGGTAGCTAGAATCCGAATTATTATAGCCAAACGAAGTGATTAACAGTATAAATTAAGGGTCCAAAATGAGATTGGTTGTTCTTGGAGCCAGCTGGTTGATCTTACTGGTTATTCCACTTGTTGCAGCATCCAATTACTCCTCCTCCTCCTCTGCCAACTCACAAGTACAGTACTACTGCACTCACACTAGATTCCCACGTCTCTGTGCTAAAACTCTTTATCATCACTCCACTAAGTATCATCATCCTCTTCACCTACTTTCTGCGCTCTTAAACAAAACCATTCATGAGACCAACTTACCCACCTCTTACTTCTCTCCATTACCCTCCAACAAGGATGAGGTCCCAGAATTTGATGATTCAGCTATAGGTATATTCATTCCAATTCATCCACTTTTTTTTAAAAAAAATTAATAAAACTATTTATCATTACTACGACAGTGATCGCGGTAGAGAGTTTACTACACCATTTTTTATTACGGGAAACATTGTGCTTCTCTTTTGCAATAGTTACTGCATCTCTATTGCGGGTTAGGTCGTAGTAAACCTTTATTTTTATTATCTAGTGTAGACACGTTGATTCATCTTTTATATATTTTCTTTGTTCTTACAAAGATTATAATATTTTTTTACTGTTTTAAGTTACAGTATTTCATTCAAAATTTAAGATAAATAATAAAAAAATATTATAATTTTTGTGAGACGGAAAAAATATAAATTACTTAATTTTACATAAGAAGAAAAATAATTATATATATATATATATTTAAAAAATATATAATTATTAAAGGAGAACGAATGAAGTACTTCATTATAAAACTATCAATTCTCATTCATGTCGGTTCATAAATTAAATGCGATGTTTGCAGAATATTGCAAGGAGGTAGTGGGCATGTCGAAGAAGAGACTAGAACAGTCAATGGTGGCACTGAAAAGCTCTCCAACGAAGCATAAACACGACATCCAAACTTGGATAAGCGCCGCCTTGACGTTCCAACAAGCTTGCAAAGATTCCGCCGACACTTTGTCAGTTGTCGGCAGCGTCACCGGTCGTCGGATTTCTAGGAAAATGGAATTTCTCCACCGCTTGGCCAGCAATTCCATCGCTCTCGTCAACAGAATTACTACAAGTAATTCCGGTGACAAACCAGAGGACGACGCCGATTTCCCGAATTGGGTCATGTCGGGAAAAAACAGGAAATTGCTTCAGGTGCCGCCGGTGGAGGCAAATGTGGTGGTGGCGCAGGATGGGTCCGGCGATTATAAGACCATATCGGAAGCGATCGCTGCCGCTTCCGGCGGTGAGCGGTTCGTCATCTATGTGAAATCAGGTGTTTATAAGGAAAAGATTAAGACTAATAAAGACGGAATCACATTGATCGGCGAAGGAAAATACTCCACTATCATTACCGGAAGTGGTAGCGTTGCCGGCGGCTCTTCCATGCCTGGCTCTGCAACGTTCAGTTAACTTTCTTGCACTCCCTTTTTTTTTTTCCTTTTTCTTAATTGGAGTAAAATCTAGGTGTTAAGTATTTTTCTTTAAAAAAAAAAAACAAATATAGCTGGAAAAGTTGATATTTTTGTAGAAAAATGAAGAGACAAAATGGAAGGAAAGTTCGAGTTTAGCATTTTCAGACAAAAAATTGAAACTAATGGTAATTTTCTCTACAAAGTTCTTACTTCATTTTCATTTTAAATTATAAAAATGCGTTATACACACACACACTTTTTTAACCAATACCTTTTTAAAAGTTCTCATTTCTGGACATTTAGTGAAAATGATATGCAATATAAAGTGAAAAGGTTCTGATTTATTTTTCCTATTCTTTATACAACCTTTATTATCCCCATGTTTCAGGAAAAAATAAATATTTTCATTTTTTAATAAAACATCAGTCACTTCAAAGTTATTACAAAGTTACTTCAAATTGCCTAGCTAGCTAGCAAATTGTATAATTCATCCCTCACTTCAAAGTTACTACTATAATTTTGTTTTTGAGTTGTCCCAAAATCTTTAGCACATTTTCTTTTAAGAATTTTTTTTTACACTATTTTACTTTATTAACTTTTTTTTTTTTTCACTTAAAAAAAGTTATTTTTACCTCATTTACAATTTTTTCTTTTTTACCCTTAAATCAACACAAATTTTAATTTAGTGCGGGTCAAAATGTGTTGTAATAATTAATTCATTGAAATTAATTGCAGCAATCACCGGTGACGGATTCATCGCACGGAGCATCGGATTCCAAAACACGGCAGGCCCGAAAGCGAAACAAGCCCTGGCGATCTACGTCGCCTCCGACCATTCCGTCTTCTACGACTGCATGTTCGACGGCAACCTAGACACTCTCTACGCCCTAGCCCTCCGCCAATTCTACCGTGAATGCGACATCTACGGCACCGTCGACTTCATCTTCGGCAACGCCGCCGCCGTATTCCAGAGGTGCAACATCGCCCTTCACCCCGGAACCGGCACTTACGACGTGATCATGGCCCAGGGCCGGACCGACCCGGGTCAGAACACCGGGTTCTCCCTCCAGAACTGCAGGATAACGGCGTTGAAGGGAGTTGACAGAAACGCTTATCTGGGCCGGCCGTGGAAGGAGTATTCGAGGGCGGTGGTGATGGAGTCCACCATCGACCCGGTGGTTGCGTCGCTCGGTTGGGTCGGGTGGCCCGGATCCGGGAGTTCGGAGCTGAAGAATCTGTACTTTGCGGAGTATGCGAATGTGGGAGGCGGGGCAGTAACTTCAGGGAGGGTAAATTGGCCTGGATTTCATGTCCTGGAACCTGATGAAGCTGATAAATTTACCGTCGGTAATTTTATTGGGGGAGGTTCATGGATTCCGCCCACTGGAGTCACTTTTCAGTCTGGGCTATAAGGATCGATTAATGATATTTATATATGGACAATATTTACCTCTTCAATCTGTCCTCCAACCCGAATTAGAGGTAAATATTTATCTATATATATATATATATGCAGGTGGTCGAGTAGTAAAATCATTATTGATGACATGTAAATATAATTACACTGTTCATAATTGGAGAAGCGGTTATCTGTAGGTAAGTTATTGGTATGGTATGGCATGGCAACATATATATATATATATATATATATGTATTGTGCTATACTTTATTGTAATTGTTCTGATGTTGGAAGATCAAAGGAAGAATTTAATGTGATACAATACAAGTAAATAATCTCCGGTTAATATATCGAATTTGCTTCTCCATGAGGTGTAAGAATGTCAGTTAGTAAAAGGAAACTTTGGTCAGCAAAAAAAAATGGAAAAAAAAAAATGATGCAACCTAGGGTTTTACTACTTTGGCGCCGCCATCCAATTTTCTCCATCAATGGAGAGTTTTTTCTGCATTTTTTCGGTGGGTGCAGCAACTGCGTCTTTCTGCATTGGCATTGGGCTTTTTGGATAACGAGGGTTCGATTTGTGGCGCCGTATACTTTCGTCTGACTTGGATGTCTTTTCACCTACGATGGTTTTCAAAATTACATCTTGGCCAGAAGACCAGGCCTGTAAACGAGGCTCTGGTAGCGCTGCCTCTTTCACTCCGGGCTCTGGCTGAGCTTCACAAGGTTCTGGCGCTTTCTAGGCATGTGTGGATTGGTCCCTAGTCGGTCGTTGTTGTGCTTCAGGACCGATCTGGGCTTCTGCGGCCATGGTCGGTTTCTCCCTAGCGGTTATCCTCTGCGGACCAGGCTTGGCTCCAGTGGTCCATTTTATGTGAGGCTGAGTTGTGTGAATGGGAGTCGCTCTCATGCGGGATGTGTTTGGTGCTCCCATGTTTGCTTTTCCGGTGACATATTAGCTTCTACCTAGCCGGAATTATTTGATGGGCCCACTGGGATTGGTATTATGAAATGAGTAAAGTCAATTTTTAGTCCCTTAACTATAGCGCGTGTCCTATTTCAGTCTCGTTTTAAGAATTCGTGTTCATTAACTAGTTGTAACTTCAACGGATCTTGATCAAAACCAGATTGGCGAGGAACTTCAACGGATCTTGATCAAAGCCAGATTTAGCAAGGAATTGTCGACGGATTGGCGATGTAGATTCGGTGATGTTGGATGCCGACTCGCCTGAAGAAGACGGCAGCGACGAGTCGCCTGGAGAAGATCTGGTCGCCTGTTGCTCGTGTCCTTCACCTAGTCCCGAAAAATGGTCGTCTCCTCTTTCTCGCTGGAACCAGGGTTGACGCGGCTTGGACGACGCTGATCTGAGAAAGCGAGGTAGCGAGATTAGCACCACTCAAGAAGACGGCGGTTCTCCGGCGGGCGGTGACGGGCGACGATGAAAGATCCTGTTGATTTGTTCCGGGTCATCTGGGTTCCATTGGGTTTAAGGTTCCAGTTGTTTGATTCAAATCCACTGAGTGCAGTTGCGACGACGGCGCCGATATCGGCATGGTCGAGTATCTTGGGTTGGCTTTGCTTGTTGTCTTCATCCTCACGTTCGTGAGTTCGGGCTCGTGCGCAGGAGATGGAAGTAGGGGAGAGTGAGACAAAGATGGTGAGTGGAGTTGCGACGGAGGAAGTGAAGCTGACGCCGATGGGGTTGGCGCAACAGACTTGACAGAGAAAGATGGGAAGAGAGAGGGAGAGAGTAAAGTGGTAAAGAGAAAAAAAAGGACTTGTATGTAATTTAGATAAAGTTGAATGACCATATCTTTATTAAACATGTATTAATGATAAGGGTATTTCAGTCAAATACAAAAAAAATGGAAAACTTAACAGTTTTTCTAACAGAATGACCAAATTAGGACAAAAATCATGAGTTTGGGATCATAGTAGGACGAATTCTTAAAACGGGACTAAAATAGGACACACACTATAGTTAAGGGACTAAAAATAGACTTTACTCAAATATGCTATAATAATGCTAGGTATGACTAATTCTATACTTTCATCAAATTTTCAGAGATTTGAGTCACAATAGGTTAAAATTAGACATGGCGGTGGGGTGGATAATAACTGTCAACCGCAAATAACCGACCTTTTTTTATAGTTTTAACCGCGGTTAAAACTAGCGTATTTCCAGTCGCGGTTGTCTTTTTCTAACCGTTAGCCTAACGGTTGCGATTAGTGGTAAATGGGTATCCACACCACGGATATCAGTTAACCGCGATTTAACGGTTAATCGTCAATATTTAGTGATTAAAATATTTGAATTAATGTTGCCAATGTTGAATTTAGTGAGTAAAATGTTTAGTGATTAAAATATTGTATGGATTAGTAGTTGTTTATGTTGGATTTGTGGATATTAGGATATTTAGATAACTTATAAAACTAAGCTTTTTTTAAAAAAAGAAAATGATATTTCGATAACCGTGAATGTAATCGTTAATCGTGGATATCCGTGATTCACGGATATGGATATGAATCTATCACTCTAAAGTTGAATTTTTTTTTGGGAAATTTTGGGATGTGTTTTTGATTGATGGATGAGATATATGTGAGTGAAGAAATTTGAGAAAAATATTACTCCCTCTGTCCCTATTTAATAGTTAGGTTTGACTTTTGAATTTTTGTTTGACTCAATTTTTTAATAGGAATGAGTTTCTCAAAAAAATTGAAAAAAATATTTTTAGAAATTAGACACATTGATTTATCTTATGTATATGTATATATGTTACGTAACTTTATATATCAAAATGTAAAAGAAAAAAATATATAAATTAAATATTGAAAAAGAAATGTAATTATTAAAAGATAATGAAGAGAGTATTTTATAAAGAAATGATAGATTTAAAATTATTAAATATATTAAAAATTGAAAAAGTGAGAAAAAAATTAACTGACCCATACAAAAATAACCATGATTAATAATTAGTGATTTACTAAAAGGTAGCCATGACTAGATGAAGGTTAGGTTAGAGTTACAATCAGAAGGTTACCACTTTGATCACACAAACTTCACCATTTCCACCCGCATCGCAGTTCGAGAGTATCGGCAGGTTTCATCCGACCAACTCGATTCCCAACTCATAGACACATCTGACAGACGCTCACCTTTCTCTCCCGTCAAAACCATTCCCTCTCGTCCAGAGCAGATATGGCACCAAAACCCAAAACCCCTGAAACCCGAACCGCTTCGCCCCACCTATCTCCCGGCGCCGACGTCGAAATCAGCCCGGACGATCCCGGCTACCGAGGCTCCTGGTTCACGGCCACAATCGTCAGGCCCGTATCTTGCAGCAACCGCCAGAAATTCTTGGTCCAGTACCATAAACTCTTCGAGGACGAGAAAGGGAAGAGGCCTCTGAGAGAGGAAATAGATGTCTTCAATATCCGGCCGCCGGCGCCGAGAGAGAGGGCCAGAAAGTTTGCATTCGGCGAGGAGGTTGATGCCTGGCTAAATGACGGGTGGTGGGAGGGAGTGATCACGGAGGATCCGGGGAATGGGAGGTTCAGTGTTTACTTTAGAGGTACTAGAGAACAGATTCAGTTCAGCCAGAAGGATTTGAGGCTGCACAGAGAGTGGGAAAATGGGGTTTGGAAGCCGCCGTTGGAACATCAAGAGGAAGAGGTAATTGTGGTTCTTATTGAAAACTACTTATTTTCAGTTTTCAATATGTCTTTACATTAATTTTGTGTCTCTATTCGGCTCTATCCGTGACAAGTTCCTTTAGTTTGAGAGCCTTAAGATCCATCTCAATTAAAATTGCCCATTTAACTTTGTCTAAAACGCTAACTCGTTTAGGCTGTGTTTGACAACAATCTTTTAAAAGTAGCCTTTGCGTTTTAAAAAACTATCTATGAGTAGCTTTTCACGATTAGCTCTAGTTGTTTGATTTTGACCATTGAAAAATTATCCAAAACGCTACAGCTACTTAAAACAACAGCTATTCCCAAACAGGGCATTAACCTCCTTAAATCTAACGTTTAAATAGTTCTACTCACTAGGTCTTTTTCGTTCATGTGTCCAGATAACCTAAATCGACATTTTCTAATTTTGTCTTAAATTGGTGTTACTCCCACGAAGTGACAAAGTTTTCGTTTCGTATTCTATCCCTTAATATGTGTCTACTCATCTGTCGAAGCATCCGTATTTCTGTGATGCTGATTTTGATCATATGTTGAGTCTTCATTGCCCTAACACCCAACACTCAGTGTTGTACACGGCTGATTGGATAGTTGTCCTATACAATTGTCTTTCAACTTAAGTGGGATTTTCTTATCAACTAACATGCCAGTAGCATCTCTTCATTTCTCCCAACTTGTGTTGATCTTATGGTTGGTTTCTTTCTCAATGTTTTCTTTCTTCTGTATTTTTTTTAAAGCAACTAGTTATTTTATTTATGTATAAATTTATTTACAATTTTAGTTCACCCAATTTTAAACGAGAAAAGACCTTCAATCCCTAAATGAGAGACCCCACCAACGCCGCTGATAAAGTTAATTAACACTGATAATAATGTGCTCGAAAGAAACACAAATTATTCACCTGAAGAATTAACAAAACAGGATACTTGGGGGGAATCACACAAAAAGGAACAGACGGACTTCACTCGATCTCCTATTTGGTTCACTATTTGAGGTAACCAGGGATAAAGAGCCAAAAAAAACCCCAGGGTTCCCCATTCAAGCATTGCGACCTTTCCAAAGGCCGCTCCTGTTCAATACAACACCACACACCAAGCATACCACCCTGAGATACTATACACCACAGCACCCCTCACTTGGTGACTCCACGCCACACCTATAACAAAGAAAACAATACAGATCCAGTCACGGTAGAAATACATAATACAAATCACCATATCACTCAAGTTTGCACATCTACTTATTGTGCTCCCTTACTGTTTTGCGCTTCATGCTCCTACAACGTGCAAATCTTACTCCATCCATCACACACTTTGGAAAGCTCTTGATACTCAAGTGCAAATCTTTCTTCTGGATAATAGAGTCCGAGTACTTAAAGAAGTTGCATTTGGAAAGCTCATGATCTTCAAGTGCAACTCTATTAGCTTCTCCACTCTATGTATGCTAAAATTACACTTTATATACGCTATTGTAGCTTTATTTATTCTGGAGTGGTTTGATTCTAAAGCATTTTTTTTCTTTTTTTTTGACTTCTGATTTGCCAATTCTTTAGTTTCATCTACCAGAACAATGCCATTTGTGAATAGCATGCACCAAAAACATCTTTGGATAGACTTTGTTTGTTCATCCATCTCAAAAGTGAAGACGCAAGGGGTTAGACCCGAACTTTGGTGAAACCAATGGTGATTGAGACTGTGTAGTCTTTTACTTCTCTAATGCAAGAAGCTACTCCATTCAACATGTTTGTACTATCATTGATATATCTAGCTGAGACATGTTTCTTCTTAAGCACCCATCATAAAACTTTTCTTGGACTCTATCATAAGTCTTCTCTAGATCAATGAAAATTATGTGGAAATTTCTATAGTATTCTCTAAACCTTTCCATCAATCTACGTGAAGAGTAAATAACCTTCATAGTAGATCTTCCAGTCAGAAAACCGAACTCATTCTCTGTAACCTTTGTATCACACTTCAATCTATACTCGGCTACTCAATCTCATAGCTTTATGGTGTGGATCATCAGTTTGATACATCTATAGTTTAAGTAATCTTGAAAGTCTCTTTTATTCTTATAGATTGGGATGATAGTGCTCTTTCTTTACTCATTTGACATCCTTTTACTCGTAAAAACAATGTTAGCCTAGTCAACCAAAGTATCCTTTTTCCCCTTATTGATTTCCAAACTTCTATGGGATACCATTAGGTCCTTATTGCCTTCCCCAGTTTCATCTTTCTTATAGCATTCCTAATTTATGATATAGTTGATTTCCTCTAGTATATTTAACATTTTTATTTGTTTCTTGAGTTTTGAAGTCTCCTTTTGAGAGACCTACATTCAAGAGTTTGTCAAAGTAACTCCTCCATCCTTCTTTAATATATATTTATTAGCTATTAACATCTTGTGTTCCTTATCCTTTATACACCTGACTTCGTCTAGGTCTCTTGTCTTTCGCTCCAACCAACCTATATTTATCTCTCTGTTTGTAGTGAACTTCTTCAACTCCCAAACTCTCAGTAATAAATCGTTATAACTAGCAACAATAAACAATCCAAATTTCACTTTCTTCTATGTTATCCCACTTATTTCACAAAAATTCTATTTGAATATTGTTCATGTCTAAAAGGGAGATTCTTTTATTTGATTTATTTTCAATACATTCTTTTGTTCCGTACTTGTTTTGTTCTATTCTAGTCAATCTTGAATATGTTGAATTTTTGTTCATATTGAAATGAACCAACATTGATAAGGAGTTGGTCAATGATGCTCAAACATATATGTTTCCGCTTACCTGAGTAGCAAAGCTTGTTAATTCTCTAGCCTTGGATCCTAGCACTTTGTTTCTTGTAGGCATGCTATGTCAACCCTTCTTTTACGTAGGGTGTTAGTTGTCTACTACTATGGATTTTACTGTCAAAGACCACACATTAAGCGTCGCTACCCTCTTACGTTGGACTAGCTTCAGTACCCCCTACCTAGGCAAGGCAGTGGGCCGGTTAGAAACCACAAACCGCGAATAACCTCTTGTTATTGGCGGTTTTGACTGCGGTTTTTATCCACGGGATGGCGGTTGCGATTTTTCCTTTCGCAACCGCTAGCCTAGCGGTAACGGTTAGCGGATATGAGGTATCCGCACCATGGTTAACTGTCACCTGCAGTTTTGCTGATATCCGTTGCAATTCAGCCCATAAAGTTTGTATCCCAAAACCCATTTGTACTAACCCATAACCCATTAACTAAACCCATTACCTAAACCCACATTACTCATTTACCACACCCATTAACGTTTTTTATTTTTGATTTTTTTTCTCCCTTGTTGACTTTTCATCTTTACAGCTGGGTAAGTTAAAATGGCCATAAAAATAAGGGTACTTTCTGAGAAATGTTACTCAGATATTTTTTAGCATATCCAGTAGCAAATACTATCGACTATCAAGAAAAAAATAAAAATAATGTGCATTAATTTTAATCTTAAATGAATAGATTTTAGGGCAAAATGTAGATTAGTATCTTCAACTATCGTGACTCGTTGATTTAAGGCCCAAATTACAAATCAGGCAGATTAGTACTCTGAATTATTTAACTCGGTGCAGTTAAGGTCTCGACTCAGTAACTCGACTAACGATGTCAAATCTTTAATGATTCAGTGACCTAACTGTCCCTTTTATATTCTTAGGTCATAGATGGAACAAATAAGTAACTTTAAGGTCGTAGTAAAGTTATAGGTTAGTAAAAAAATATATGAATTTTTTGTTGTCAAGTTATAGGTTAGTACATAGTACTCCCCCGGTCTTAAAAAAATTGTATTGTTTGACTTTGCTGTTTCAATATTTAATGTTTGATTCAATTTTTAATAAAGATAAACAGTGTAAACAAATTAAGAAAAAATATATTTAGAAAATTTGGATATCAAATTATATTTCCCAAATGAATTTTCTAGTTTTCAATATCTAAAAGTATATGAAAATAAATCATATATTAAATACAGTAAAATTGTCAAAATAAATGATACAATATTTTCGGGACGGAGGGAGTATAAAAAATAAGAAATATATAATTATGACAATATTTATTGTTTTAGGGTAAATCTGGAAAGCGTTGAAAGCTAGGTGACTAAATATGTAATTTTCTTTATTGTTTTCGTTAGTTAACAAACAGAAATTAGATCAAGACCCTTAATTGCACTAAATTTAATAGTTCAGGGTACCAGTCTGTCCGATCTGTCTGATTTGTAATTCAGATCCTTAAATCACCGAGTCACAATAGTTGAGGGTATTAATCTACATTTTGGCCTAGATTTTATTATCTTTGTCTAGTACGAGTAGTGGAACTATCTTGCAGTTGCAGCCACAGAATTCATCTCCCTCTAAATGATTTATTGTTGTATTGGCCATCTGTTGCAAGGTTTCTTATGTAATGTTGAATAGGTGGCATTCATCCACATATGATTGAGAAACTAAACCTGATGACAAGATGAGATCTATGTAGCTTGTGTGGATATTTGGATATTTAGGTGTCTTAAAATATTGGATTTTTGGATGTTATTATGTGTATCTTGATAAAAAAAGTTTATGTTTAGGTATTTATAAGGGATTATAGTAATAAACTGTGGATATAACTGTTGGAAATAATATATTATTATTACTATTTATTAGTTAACTTAAGTCAACAATATTGGTTGTCTTCTACCTACCCAAGGTCAAATCCCTCATTTACTATCTACCTTCTCATCTACTTTGTAATCAATACTTGTGGTTGTAAATCTGTTTATATTAAGAGATAGAATCCTGGTGTGAATAATAAGAGATTCAGATTTTATTCTTCAATCTCTCAGTTTCTCATAGTATGAGTGCAAAAGAAAGTGAGTTAGCCAAGACACCAAAAAAAGATCCTAAAATGGCCAAAGAGAGAAGAATTGAGATGAGAGCTCCGAGAGAAGAAAAAGAGTGGGAAGACGAGAAAACCAAGGAGAGAACTTACCCTTAAGAGAGAATTGGAAGGTACCAAACCTTCAACAAAGCTCCTTGGTGATGCACATTCAATGGAGATCACCGAGCAACAAATGGGGGATGAGCTTCATGAAAGAGGGGATCTACACTCCCTTAACTTAGGGATGGGTAACCTCTCACTATTTGATGATGAATTTTATATGCATGATAATCTTGATGCTTGTAGCTTAGTCTCGCATGCTATATTAGATATGAATGTCTTGTATATTGAGAATGATGAGCATGATTCCTCTTGTGATGCTTCAGATGCATTAATTGATGATACTTGCATGAATGATTTTCATGATTATTCTTTAGCACCATGCATTGATGATTATGTTGGTTCTTTTCCATATCTTGATGATACATACCTTTCCTCTTATGTTGATAATGAGATTGCATACCATGAACATGTGGTGGATTGTAGTGTCAATGATGATATTTATGATGACCATGCCATGATTCATGTTGAGTATGCTTCTACACTAGTTGATGATGCCTCGGTTCATGAGCACCTTGATGATGAGTTAGACTTGCTTGCAATCCCTTATGCTTTTAGTGATGAAGATGACTTTAGGGTTGATGATATGCATGCACCCCACATCCTTATCCTTACCCTTGGCTGATCCCACACTTCCATGATTAAAATGCCAAATTCTTGTGACATGTGTCACCACCACCCCAGTCCCAGCCCGTCGGAAGCGATGCCGGCGCGGTGGCACGGAGGGGCGGCGGCAAGGTCGGGCGGGGGCCTTTTTGGTGCAGCGGATCCTATAACCCGGTCCCTTGTTGCTTGACTCTCCAGATTGCTCCAAGTGTTCCCTCGGTTGGAACATACTTTAAAATTCCATTTGCGGGACTAGGGGTGTGCAAATTAAACTCCACATACACGGAAATCACATGCATATAATTTCACTCCATTCTTAAAACTTAATTACATACATGAAATCCATATTCATGACATGCATTGTTACACCCATCCCGGATGATCCATTATTTCTGATGTAATTTTACCAGAATTTGATGATGTCATTTTCCGGGACTTGGAATTATGTGTATTTATGATGTTGATGAACGAATTAAATGTCCCGAGGAGTTATTTGGAGGCTATTTTATGGAATTATAGTAATGTACAATATTTTAAGAGTCCCGGACCATTTTTCCAAAAATTAGATTCGGAAGGTAAAATGGTCAACTTTGGAAAAATATTAAAAAACTTATCTGTTAGGCCTTTCACAAGGAGGCCGGGGGTTATGAAGCCCAAATGGGCCTAGATGGGTATTTGGTTGTTGGGCTTAAGTAGTAGAAATGAATTATGAAGAGAAA
>JBBYHH010700932.1:0-11424 GCA_038382905.1 Daphne laureola
AAAATATTATTTTATAGAGAAATGATAGATTTAAGGTTGTTAAATGTATTGAAAATTAAAAAAGTGGAAAAAAAATTTTGGGAAATTTTTTTCTCTCTTTCGCTGAACTGAGCCTTAGAGTCATTGTCATCTTCTATTTATGAATTTTCTTTTCGAGTTAATATTTGATATATTGACGATAGAAAATATTTTTTCTATTATTATCTTTTAATAAAAATAATTATGTGAATAATTTTTATTAAATAATATTATTAAATAATTATGTGAATAATTAGGTATAGGTCCTACTTACTATAAACAGAAAGCAGGGGACCATTTCAACATTTATAATTGGTGACGTCTATAATTAATCAAGCCTTTAATAAGTAGGTGTGCTTCCCAGTCCCAGTCCAGACTTATTATTGTCGGTCGGGGACCATAGTCCAACTGGAAGAAGCTCCTTTTAATTACTTGTGTTTTTCTAACAGTGAAAAAATGGAGTAAAAAAATATACTCCTCTACCGAAAATGAAATATTTCACCGGTGTCTTATATTTGCAATCTAAATTTTTCAAATATATATTTTTTGAATTTTTTAAAACTGCTTATCTTTGTTAAAATTGAAGTAAAACAATGAATTTTGAAATAACAAAATCAAATGGGACAATTATTGGGGGACGAGGTAGTACTATTTACCTATATATATACTTGTTGCTCAAGTTAGTTTCTTCTTTGTTTTCCAATTAATTGTTTCAGGGAGATACATTATACCTGTTTTATGAAACCAAGAACTCGCTGACGATGCAAGGGGATATTGGAGTTGCAAAAAGCAGTGACAATGGTGCAACTTGGCATCAGTTAGGCATTGCCTTGGATGAGGACTGGCATCTCTCTTATCCTTATGTCTTCAGCTACCTTGGAAATGTAATTAAGACTACTTCTACTATGTGCTTATTGTCATATATACCATATGGTTAAGTTGAATGATCCTTTAATTGGTTTGGGTTCAGATATATATGATGCCCGAGGGTAGTCAGAAGGGGCAGCTACGCCTCTATAGAGCCATTGAGTTCCCTTTAAAGTGGAAGTTGGAGAGGGTTATGATCAGGAAACCCCTTGTTGATACAGTTATGATCAATCGTGATGGGAGATATTGGCTCTTTGGTTCTGACCATAGTGCCTTTGGAGCCCAGAAGAATGGACAACTTGAAATATGGTATAGCAGCTCTCCTCTTGGACCGTGGGCATCGCACAAGAAAAACCCGATACATAATGTAGATAAGAGTTTCGGAGCACGGAATGGTGGTAGGCCGTTCGTTTACAATGGGGACCTTTACCGAATCGGTCAAGACTGTGGTGAAACCTACGGCCGAAGAGTGCGTATCTTCAAGGTGGAAACTTTAAGGAAGGATCATTACAAGGAAGTTGAAGTACCATTTCCGTTTGAAGAGTCAAAGAAGGGGCGAAATGCTTGGAATGGTGCCCGTTACCACCACCTTGATGTCCAGCAGTTGAGCTCTGGTGAGTGGATTGCGGTTATGGATGGGGATAGAGTACCATCAGGAGACTCGGTCCATCGCTTAATCCTCGGTTGCACTTCTGTTGTAGCAGTTGCTGGCCTTGTTGTTTTGTTAGGTGTCCTATTGGGGGTAGTGAATTGCATCATACCTTTGAACTGGTGTGCATATTATTCAGGTAAAAGGAGTGACACTCTTCTCACTTGGGAGAAGCCAGATTTCTTTTCTTCCAAGGTAACAAAATTCTGCTGCCGGGTGAACAGAGTACCCGTAGCCTTGCGAGGCAAGATAAAACCGAACACATGTACCGGGAGGTTGGTCTTGGCTCTCATCTTCGCCATGGGAGTCGCATTCATGTGCACCGGGGTCAAGTACATCTATGGCGGTAGTGGTGCTCAAGAGCCTTACTCAGTAAACGGTCACTACTCTCAGTTTACCATGTTGACAATGACATATGATGCTCGTCTTTGGAATCTGAAAATGTATATCAAGCATTACTCCAGGTGTGCATCTGTGAAAGAGATTGTTGTTGTATGGAACAAGGGAACTCCTCCGAACCTGAGTGATCTGGACTCGGCCGTGCCCATCAGGATCCGTGTTGAGGAACGGAACTCATTGAACAACAGATTCAAGATCGATCCATCGATCGAAACACGCGGGGTTCTCGAGCTTGATGATGATATTATGATGAGCTGTGATGACATTGAGCGCGGATTTAGCGTGTGGAGACAACATCCGAACAAGATTGTCGGGTTTTATCCACGCTATGTCGATCAAACCCGGCTCAAGTACAGAGGAGAGAAGTATGCACGTAAACATGGCGGTTATAACATGATCCTTACGGGTGCAGCTTTCATTGATAGCCAACTAGCTTTCGAGAGGTACTGGAGTGATGAAGCGAAATCTGGAAGAGAAGTGGTTGACAAGTTGTTCAACTGTGAAGATGTGTTGCTGAACTTCTTGTATGCAAATGCAAGCTCATCATCAACTACAGTTGAGTATGTGAAGCCGGCTTGGGCAATTGATACATCAAAGTTCTCGGGTGCAGCAATCAGCAAGAACACACAGGTCCATTACCAAATCAGAAGCAAATGTCTCTCCATGTTTACAGAAATGTATGGCAATCCAGGAACTCGAAAGTCGGAATTCAACGGGCGAAAAGATGGATGGGATTTATAGCAGCACTCACTCTTTGGTAAATTCTTTGTTTCTGCTTCTTGTGAATCTGTGTTTCCCAATACAGAATGGAATAGTAAATGTACATTAGCATTGAGTTGTTTTTCTTCCTTCTCTTTTACATCAAGTGTGTATTTGAAAGAGAGATTTTCTTTAGCAGATTTAAGAAGTGCAGCTGTTGTAGTTGTAGGGTCATGAATTGCTTGTAAGACTTGGCTCCAAAATGAAATGAAATGATATGATTAAGTTTTGGGTTTGAGTAATCATATTTATTGCAAAGCAAATGGATGGTTGGTTAGTGAAGAAGCTCTCATGAGACTTATGATACATTAGGGACTTAAATGAAAAGAATTATAGAGATGGAGGACCCGAAACGGCATCAAATCTCGTTATCCAGACTTTTTTGAACTTTTTAGTAAAACCAAGAGATGATTAAACCGACGAGCTTTGTGTCCCAATCTCCATACATTTCCATTCAATCAAGTTCCCATTTTCGTCTTCCTCCGCTGGATCCCCAATTCGTCACCTTTCTAGGGTTTCGGAATCTTAAAGCTCATCAAAGCCTCTGATTTTTCGACACATAACCCACCCATTGGTATTGGGCACGGAATCTCCCACTTTATCTTTTTTTTTCCAGGTCACGGAATATAAAGCGAAGGATCAAAGCCAATCCTATTCCATTCCTTTTTCACTCTTTGACTCAGGATTAAAGCGCTCTCGTTCCCAACGAGCCAAATATGGCTCCTTTTTAGAGAGAGAAAGGGAGAGAAGAGAGAGGGGGTGTTATTATTATGTTATGTAGGGTGGTTTGAGGAGAGAGAAGAAATATGCTGGCGATGGAGAAGGAATTCGATTCCAAGCTCACCATTGAGGACGGTGGTACTTCTTCGATCCGGAGGAATGATATGCCGCCGGCTAAGAGCTTCCACTTCAGGGCTCCACAAGAGAATTTCACAATCCAGGATTTTGATTTGGGCAAGATCTATGGCGTGGGTTCTTACTCAAAGGTGTGTTTGATTGTTATATCATTGGCGTTTCCTCGTCTTGGATTTAATATTTTCTTGGGATTGGTTCCTTGTTGTTTCTTCTTCATGAGTCATTGATACCTTTGAATTAATGGTCATATATGCTGAGCTTGAGATTGGTTCTTGGTTTAGGCTCCATGTTAGAACATGATTGTGAGGTAAGAGGCCGGAATGAACGGGCAAGAGGAGGGATTTGATTGTAGGAATCGCTTATTTTGCTGCCAATACTATATAACTTTGTCTTCAAGGTTTACCATTTTCCTGCCTCATTTAGAATAGTTCCAGCTCGTATGGTACATTGTGTTTGATGTTCAATTAAGCGGTCAGTTCATCTTGTGCCTGATCAATCATATTGATAGCTTTGCAGTCTTTTACACTTTAAGCATGAAAAATGAAAAACAGAATCAAAAGGCAGCTTCCCCCACGCAACTCAAAATAATAGTAAAAGCGAGATTCGCCGAATACAGAACTATATAGATCGAAAAATTTTTGGTCAATGAAAAAGATGTCAAGGATTGTATACTCCCATCTTGGGTTGCTCACATGCTCAAAATCTATCATTGTTGGCGGTACTAGGTTGTGAGAGCAAAGAAGAAGGACACAGGGATTGTGTATGCGTTGAAGATTATGGATAAAAAGTTCATTACTAAGGAAAACAAAACATCCTATGTGAAACTCGAAAGGATAGTGCTAGATCAACTGGACCATCCTGGAGTTGTACGGCTATATTTTACATTTCAGGATGCCTTTTCTCTCTGTAGGTATTCTTTTTCTTTAAATATTTTAAATTTTGTTTTCTTAGCTTTCGAAAGCTACTTATGCTAACTATTATGAGTTTACATTTATTAGATACTAGATGCAAGGGTTAAATTGATATATAGATTTAATGAGCAATATGCAGCAAGTAACTAAGATTGAAAAAGAAAAGGCACTTGTAGCTAAAGCAGTCGTCTTTTCTTTGTTTATTGCCTCAATTTATGTTGTTTTATGGCATTGTTCTTATCCAACTTTGTTTTGCAAGATATGGCACTTGAATCTTGTGAAGGTGGGGAACTTTTCGACCAGATAACAAGAGTAAGTTACCAGTCGTTTCTTTTCATTCAATGGCCTTTTCTATATTAGTAACGTTATGGTTTTTAAGCTCTGATAGGCAAATCTTAAAAATTGATTGAAAAGACAGAAGGGATAGGAAATTTTGCTGGACCTAAGCAAGGGACAGGCACACTGAAAGAAGGATACAGGCACCCCAAAAGAGAACAAACAGAATTCGAAAAGGAAACTACTAAATTAAAATTTCGTCATAAAAGTAAACTTAAAACTCTTTTGCAAGTTCTCCATTTAATCACCGGCACTAGTTTTATGCTTAAAAAACTGATGGAACAAATGATTCTATAGAGTTCGTCGCTAAATAAGTATTTGACCATCAAGTGTTTTTTGTTTTAAATAGTCCTCGAATATCAGCAAACTTTTTGAACATTATAAGGCAACATTACTATATAGGTAACTACATATTCATAGAGTATACTCTGAAGCATTTAAAAAAAAAAATCTGTTATTCCCCTGGTGATTTTTTGGTAGTTTGGATTGAAGCAACAAGACAGCTCTTGAACTTAGCCAAGTTGACTGGAAGCTATTCATTGTTGATTACAGGAAAAATTATCTTCAATGATGGGTGATCTAGAAGCTTTTTATTTTTATTTCTTTCTTTTGGTACAAAATGTTCTTTGGATTGACATCCACTTCTTGGCTCAGTAATTGTATGTATTCTCTTGTGTCTATGTGTTGTAAAAAAGTCCTCACATCTTCGTATTTATTTATTGTAACTTCTTAAATTATTTACTTACTGGTGTGAAGACATTATAATTAATGTACCTTTTCTACCTTTACCCTTTATTCAAGTGGTGTCTTTGGAACTTTTACCTGTTAGGTAAGATATTCAGTTGCTCTTTTTTCTATTTTATACAGAAACGACGTTTATCAGAGGATGAAGCTCGTTTCTATGGCGCCGAAGTTATAGATGCACTAGAATACATACATAATATGGGACTGATACATCGAGATATTAAGGTATTATACAATTGCATAGATGTTTAAGTGATCAACCTGGCATATTTAAAGTAAAACAAATGGAGCTTCTTTTGCAGCCAGAGAATCTACTGCTTACTGCTGATGGGCATATCAAGGTAGCTGATTTTGGGAGTGTGAAGCCCATCCAGGATAGCAGAATTACAGTCCTTCCTAACGCAGCTTCAGGTTCTATTAGAATTCATGAGTAGCCATACGCTTTACGCAATTTGTCTTAGTTTCATTTCAAGCTAATGGTGGTTTCTGTTTTACCCTTCAGATGATAAGGCATGCACGTTTGTGGGTACAGCAGCTTATGTTCCCCCAGAAGTCCTCAATTCTTCCCCAGCTACATTTGGGTAGGGGCTTTTTGCACATCGTTATCATTGAAGTTTGTGAAATTGTGTGCATGCGGACTTGATTCTGATTATATATCTTTCTTTCTTTTTTAATTATTATTATCACCTTCAAGTTCGTTGCCGACATTGTTTGGTAGATATTTATGGCTTACATCAGCCCCCCCCCCCTTTTTTTTTTTTTGAAATATACTCATACAGAAACGACTTATGGGCTCTAGGCTGCACATTGTTCCAAATGCTTTCGGGAACTTCTCCTTTTAAAGATTCAAGTGAATGGCTTATCTTCCAAAGAATTATTGCCAGAGACATAAGGTTTCCTGACTATTTTTCAGAAGAAGCTAGAGATTTGATTGATCGGTTGCTGGTGAGTGGTTATGCTTGGTGCTTTCTGTTTATGTTAATTGGACAGTATATTGAAGTCAGATGAGTACAAGTAGTTGCAAAAAGGTTGGCCATGGCTCTTATATCCTTTACCACCAATATTCTCACCCCATCCACCATTATATCTTTCTCCATGTCTGGAAAATGTCGTCCCTCTCAAAAGTCAAAAGCCAGTCGATTTCGACCGATAGTACTCTGTATTTTGCCAGCCATCTATGGGTTTACATGCTGAGGCTTTATTTAATTCATCTTCAAGATACGAAAAGTATGCTTTCTCTTCATCTGCTCTGCTTTTTCTATGACCATCTTTTCTTCTAGCTCTGTGTCCTCTGCCCGTTTTGTACAACCTCAGGTTTTTGCCTTTTGCTCTGCAGCCTCGTTTCTTTACTCTGAATCCCTTCTCTCTTCTAAGATCAAATTCTCAGATACGGAGTATATTTTATAAGAGGGGCAACTTATCTAACCTACTGCTTCCGACTTTTGTTTAATTGGTGTATGTCTTAGATGATTTTTTGGAGTATTTTGTTGATAATCATATACTATTATTCTCTGGCTCCATGAAATGGTGTTGCAGGATGTAGATCCAACCAAGCGGCCAGGATCAGGTCCTTCTGGTTATGGTGCACTGAAAATGCATCCTTTTTTCAAAGGAGTTGATTGGGGTAACATAAGAGCACAGACCCCACCAAGGCTTGCTCCGGAGACAGCAGTATGATTGTAGCCCCTGTTTGTTTGTCATTCTGACCCGTGCACTACTTTTTGGTGTGTGGCATTCTTAGATAATATTTTCTTGTCGCTTCAGGCACAATCAAGCGACAGTGATGATCATCATGATGCTCCATGGAACCCTTCACATGTGGGGGATGGTTTAGCCTGTCAGAATGATGGGAATGGTGGTGCTTTTCCAACTTGTGAATCACATAGTCTCATAACTAGGCTTGCGTCAATTGATTCCTTTGATTCAAAGTGGTACAAACATACACTTGCAGTTGTTCTCTTAAGTTATTGTGTTGTGTTTGTTCCTTGTGCCAACTACAGAGTATTGTTTTCATTGGAAACTTTTGATCCCTCGTAATTGAAAAATATACCGCTATTGTCATTTTTCTATTATACTGGTCATGCTTTTTGGTTTTTGTGTGATGAGTTTTCATTTGTTAGTGATCATAACATTGGATGTTGTTCTTTCATATACTGATTTTGAAGCTAGTTCATGTCTGGGATCTTCATCAGATGACTTTATCCCATTAAATTAAGTGGATACTCTTTGGTTCTTTGCATGGATTATAGGCTTAGCATGACTTTTGAACAATTCAATGATTTTTACTGTGAATTGTCACAATACTGTAGTCTAAGTGAGTGTTTCAATCTAATTGCATTTGACAAATGTTTATGGTTACAGGCAGCAGTTTTTGGAGCCAGGAGAGACTGTTCTCATGATCTCAATGGTTAAGAAACTGCAGAAAATTTCTAGCAAGAAGGTGCAACTTATCCTCACCAATAAACCGAAATTGATTTATGTGGATCCTTTGAAGCTGGCCGTAAAGGGGAGTATTATTTGGTCTGATAATTCTAACGACCTGAACGTCCAGGTTCTAAGTCCTTCGCAGTTCAAGATATTCACGGTAAACTAGTCAGGCTTCTTACTTTTAACTTATTTCTTCGGCAAAGGCAGTGGCTTTAGTTTCTGTGTTTGTTTTTTTTGCCTAAATATCTACTCTTTTTTATTCTTTGGTTGAATGGTGGCAATTTATCATGCATCTTACCGAAGGCTGCCAATTGCATTTTTTACTTTGTATTTTTAATGTTGTTGGGAGTATTATTTTCTTCTCCTTCTAGGGTCTGTCCGAGAAAGCTTTACACTTTAGATGTCTGTAGATATTTGCAAACTTGCTAAAAGTAAGAAATTTATTCATAACAAAATGGTTGGTGTTACACGACATTTGCCTTGTGAAACGATACAAATATAAATCTCCTTTTAGATTTAGCATCCCCCATATTCTGTTCATTTAGGCTCTGTGATTCAAAGATTAGCAAAATGCACCTCTAGATGCACTAAAGTAAGAACTTGGGTGCTTCTAGATTAATGGATCTCTCCTAGTTGGCCTCTGTTAGCATATGAAGTTTACCATCTTCGGGTTGGCATTTCTTTTGTGTTTTATGCTTTTTTTCTCCTTTTGGTGATGTTGGTGTATAAGTTCTCTAATCATACGGTGTGGTTTCAGCCGAAGAAAGTGCACTCATTTGATGATCCGAAACAGAAAGCAGCGCAGTGGAAAAAGGTGATCGAGAGTCTTCAAAACCGGTGAAATGTTGGTACTCTATCATTACAGGTTTTGATCAGTTTTGGAGCAAATTCTTTGGTTTCTAGAAGAAAGTGGAAATAATTGGGTGATTAATACCGAGAAAGCAAAGGATATGTTGGATAAATTTTGACAGGGCACTGTTAACACACACTCAAGGTTCAAAACCGCCATTACACTGCTCTATTTCCTGGGAGTTATGTGTTGAAGCTTTTGTATGAAAATGAACTGACAGCGTTTCTTGAGGTTTATAGGAAGACCAGATGGTAGAGACAGATCAGTGTTACTCTTACTTCTTCATGCCTCCTTGTTGTACTCAACTTACCTGCCATTAATGAAAATTTGTTGCACACACAAGAATGCTTCAACGCTGTAAAAAGTTTAAAGTAATTTTTACGTTTTGAAAATACTATTTACGGATAATTTTTAACATTTAGTTGTATTCATTTATTATTATAATCATTAAAAAATTATTTAAAATGTTAAAGCTAGTTGAGACAGTCATTTTCAAGTGGGGTCTTTGTAAGAACTAATTCGAAAGTTAGGCAAGAATACAAATTCTATGTGGGAAAGGAGAAAGGAGGGACAAGAACAAGATGATGGAAAAACATCACCTCAACCCCAAAGTAAATTTAGTAATTGACCTTTTCCAGTTTCAATCTTTTCTTCAATAATTAGATATAAAAAAGTTAAATAATTTAAATGCAAATCATAAATTTAGGTTATGAAAGATTTAGCTTTAAATTTGTGACAATGTGTGGTGCCTTGAAGACAATCCCAATCATTTATATCAATAAGAGATCTCTCGTCGCCACCCAAATTTAGGTCGCTAAGTGTGACCAAGGAGGATGAGGGAGGGGTTTGGGATGACGGGCGAGGTCGCGATCTCCCCTTAGGAGGGTTGGCTAGGCCGCAACCGTTACTGATTGGAGGGCTCGAGAGTAGGGGTGTAAGGCAAACCCGCAACCCGAAGCCGAACCCAAACTTGCGGGTTAGGGTCGGGTTAGAGGAACCTGACCCAAACCCAAAATTTTATGTCTTTATCGGGTTCGGGTCAGGTGAAACCCAAAACCCGAAAATCCGAAAGACCAACATTATAGAAGGCCAAAACCCAGCCCAACCCCAACCAACCTTTCATCCTAGCCCAATTCCTATCCCAACTACCCAGCCCAATCCCCCAAAATCCAAAAGCCTAAACAAGCCCACCCAGTAGCCCGACCTAACCCAACTACCCAGCCCCACCCGAAAGACCCAGTGTTTCGATGACCCCAAAACTAAACTGTAAGTAAAATAACTAGTCTCACTTCATATATCTTAACTAGCTATTGCATATACGTGTTGGAAGTTGGAACTCTATGCATACATAATTAGTAATTATCAAACTGTTGATTCCACTTATAATGCATATATATAGAGAGAGAGACAAGTAAGAAATACTATAAGAAAATACTTATTACTCAAGTTAATTAATCTTTTCATTAAGTACTGTTAATTAATTCAATTGTAGCCAATCAGTTATTTTATCATGAAATATACACATACAATTAAATTGTAGCACGCATCTGTAGGTGAGGTTTTAATTGTTTTTCTTTTAATTTTTTTAAATTCTGGAAGTTATAATTTCGGATTAATGGGTCAACCCGATCCTAACCCGGAAAAATTGGGTTCAAGTTGACCTGATCCGAGTTGGGCTTGACCTAAAGATAGGTGATTTCAGAATTTCAGGTTCGGGTCGACCCAAATCCGAACTCGTTTGATTGACCCGACTTACACCTCTACTCGGGAGGATGGGGGAGGCTCTTGTTGGGGGTGGTGGGCTGGTCGAAGGTGGGTTTGGGTGGCTTTGATTACCAGTTAGGGTGGATGACTAAAATGTTAGATTTAAAAGATTTTGGTGCAAATAGAGTAGAGTGATTAAACACTTCAATTACTGTAACTCTATAACAATCATTCATAAAAATTTGTTACAGTTAATGTAAGCACGACAAATGGGCGAAATTTTTTAAACGACTTCAAGAGATAAAATTTTAAAATAGAACCCAATCAGAATATTAGTTAAAGGGATTATAGATGTGGTTTCATTGTCAAACAAAGACACTTTGATCATCAACTGGGGATGAGAATACATGTTCAATTTTGGGTGGATTTATATAAAGACTCCAAATACTATAGAGTTAAGAAAAGTGGAGAAAATTTTAAGGAGCGGTGAGTTAGTGAGATCTTTAAATATTCATCGGATCTTAAAGTTTATGGCATAGGAGAGGACTGCAAAATTAGGTTATTGTGCAAAGTTGAAAAACAAATCGAAACGATTACAATTGAATGTCGAGAATTAGAGGTGTAAACGAGTCGAGCCGAGCCCGAACATCACTAGTTCGAGCTTGAGTACGAGTTCGTGAGAGTCAGCTCGAATTCGAGTTCGTTCGAGCTGAGTTAAAAAAAAAACGGCTCGAGCTCGGCTTGTCTAATGTTCGAGTTCGGCTCGATAGTTCATAACCTCGAAAAAACTTAAGTATTTAATTAATTAAAATATAAATAAACAATGACTAAGTTGTAAATTATCGCAAAGCCATCCTCTTCCTTGGGTTCATGGCTCGTGAAGCTCGGGTCGTTTAACGTGGTTC
>JBBYHH010700932.1:11434-28023 GCA_038382905.1 Daphne laureola
CGTGGTGCGACTGTTCGAGTTCAAAATGGTTCAGTTCGTTTTATACTCCTAACTCGAATTGGCTCGTGAGTTGGCTCGAGCCGAACTTTAAAAGTTCGAGCTCGGCTCGTTTTACTACTCGAATCAAAATTTTAGCTCGTGCTCGGGTTCGTGACTCGTGAAGCTTGACTCATTTAATGTGGTTCAAGTATGAGCTCGAACTGGCTCGCGAACGACTCGGTTTATTTTACACCCCTATCAAGAATTAACAAGATCTGTTTTTGTAGTAGTCCTTGGGTTAATTTTGAAATGTTGGTCTTCTATTGTCAAACAACAACAAATGGTGGCTCATTTGGAACTTCATAGGAATTTGCGGACTTGGTTGCATAACAAATAAACAAAATGAGTATTATATGTTCCTAAAGTTTAGAGCTTTGCTGTTGTTCGTAGACTAGTCCACGCTGGCACTTCAGGGCTTGAAGCAGCCCTCCCTCTTCGATCTGAGAATTTTTCGTCGCCAGAATTTTGATTTTAGTTCCCTTCATCTTCTTCATACAAATTTTGATTCTTGAGGTCAGCCGGAATTCGCAGACTCGAATAACTGTCGCCATTTCATCAATTTAATTGCGGAAACGATGAATTGAATCTGTTGATCAAGTTAGTTCGATTGTCTGTAACTTCTCTCTAAATCTCTTCTGTGCAGTGACGATTCAATGGCTCTTTCGCGGCTTCGAAGTCCGGCGATCTCCAGAGCGTCGTCTCTTCTCACAGCTCGCTTCTTCTCTCCCTACCATGCCGCTGCTTCATCCCTCTTCCGGTATTTACCCGTTTTGCACTTCATGTCTGCTAATCTGCATTTATATATTTTTGTTCCCGTCGTTTGAAGTGAACCAGTACCCCTTACGCATCTCTGGAATTTGAATTCTGTTGTCAAGGCAGAGTATTATCTGCTTCTTGTAAAGGCAAATGTGGATAGTTTGTGGACTGCACATTTTTTCACTGTCTCCGTTGAGATTTTAGTAAGGTGATAATGTGTATTAACCTGTCTGTCAACTGAAACCATAAGCTTTACGAACCTTGGCTTCAAAAGCTCTTTAACAATTTTTTCTGGGGTGTAATTAGCAAGTCTATATGAAGTATTTTTATCTAGGATTAAGGCTCAGTTGTTTGATTGTTGATTGAGTTGATTCTGTATTTTTATCTGTTTAGGCGAGCTATCAAAAGAGAATTCGTAATAATCTATTACTGTACTTTGTAAAAGGATGCTATATACGTAAGTCATAGTAGGTAGATAGAGCAGTTGCTTTTAATGATATTTGTTCATAAAAGCAGAAGGAAGGAAAGCGAAAAATAAAAGTATTTATGGAAACTGGAAAAGAATAACGCTAATGTGGAAGTTAAGTTCTAGTTTTCTCATCTAGGGCCTGTATTGGACTAAGACATAAAAAAGTTTACTGATACCGATAGCCAGTGTACGCAAATGCAAGTTTCCCGAATGCATAGCGCAGTTTAAAGCTTAATGTGTTACTGATCTTGGAGTCTTGTGTTCATCCTGTCTTGAGCAGTGTAAGAAACGTTAATATAGGACTTGAGGTTTCTTTTTCGTTTCTTACTAAGAATTTCTGGAAAATCTCACTGAATTTTGGTCTGAGTTCAACTGCAAATTTGGCGAACTGAAGTTTCACCTAAGTTCAACTGATCAGTCTGTCTCACATCATCACATTGGCGTTGTTCTATTAATTTAAAAAAGTAACCATTTCAATTTCACACATAAAGATTTGAGATAATAACTCTTTAACACAAAAGAACTGCACATTTCTTGTTTTCCCAGTAAGGCACCATTTATAAAATTGTTTTTTTTTTTTTTTTTCAATCTCTTCGATTGTATCTTAATGCTGGTAATTTATAGCATATTTTTAGAGAAACTAAAGCAATCAGTTCAAAGAAATTTTTTGTAATGTGATATCGGTGCTACTTATAAGAAAATTTACAGGATGGTTTGAAAACTGGCCAAGTTCTGTTTTCCTTTCTTTCCTTCCTTTCTCCTATATGCAGGGTGTATGTGTTTTAATTATTTTCTGCTGAATGAACCTTGTAAACTATATGTCAGCTATTATTTGATTTTTATTCACTTGATGACGCAGCTCTTCAAATGAGTGGACCTCTGATGATCAGAGTGATATTTTTTTAAGGTTAACGCTAATCACTCTTTCTCTGTTGAATTGTAGCTCTTTAATAGTCACATACACTGTTTAGTACTCTGTAATTTTATTCGTGTTTTTTTTTTGTATGGAATTTTACTTGACTTTCTAGTCATGCCTCTCATAAGTATCCATGTCAATTAGAAGCGGGAAAAGGTTTTGAAACGAGTTAGCAACTTGGCATATCATCAGTATTTAAGTGAAATGAAACCACCAAAAAAGTTTCAGCTAAACCTGGGAAGTGTAATGTACTATTGACCCATTTCATAAATTTCTCTCTACGCCACTTTGCAGCTGAGTTTTTTTTTTCTTCTAACTGCTGACTGTTAAAGCTATGTTATTGTGGTAATTAATCTGTCTTTCAAATGTATAGTTTTGCACTGTCGTCATACTCACTGTTACTTCTTAACACAGGCCAAATTCATCTTCTAGGATATCTGGTATATATGGCAGTTCATTGAAACCCAAGGTTAGTATCTTTAGCTTGATCAGTTCATTTGAAACAACACAGGCTCTAATGCCTTATAGTTTTGCAGGTGCGAATTGGTATTCGGTGTTTGTCATCTGCAGGTAGTGCATAATATTATAGCTTTGAATATTTTCCCCTTTTTTGATATTCAATGTTTTAGTAACCATGACTCTTAAATAGCCTAGCTTGCTTTGCCATGGCAGTGAATCTTTGCATTTCATTTAAAGTATCAAACACTTTTATTGAACTGTGCTGATAACATAGTATTAGTTTGACGTAATATTTCTTCAGTTCAAAGTTAGATACAGCTCATTGTATTGATCAGTTTTGTGAATTTTTCTTGAAATAATGGACGGAAAGAGGGAAGGCAGAGGACTGCTCCCCATTTTGTGGCACAACTAACCTCATTGAATTTTCTCACCTGCAGGGAAGCTCATATCTAAAAGTGCTAGGAATAGCTAGGTGTTAATTTCAGGCCTGTCTCCATTTGCATGGAGTCACTAATAGTGGAATTGGTTTTCTGTACGAAAGGAATCTGCTTATACTTAGAGAAGCTACTTCAAGCAATGGTTTTCTTACCTGTGAATTTGACAGTTTGGCTTTTGAAAGCATACAAATATGGAATCTATCTCTTAAACTAATATTATATGTGTCCTGAAATAAGTCAACAAGCTGGTCAAATAAAATTACAACTTACATCCTTATCAAAAAAATAAAAATAAAAAATTACAACTTACATTCTACATTAATTTTTGTTCTGAATTCATCGAATAATTCCATCTTTGGGGATTACTCCACTAATCTATTAGCTATAAGAGACCTGTTTATTCACACTACAATATCTATTTTTTTATTTCCGTCCTAAATCAGGTCCTGAGCATACTGTCGTGAATATGCCAGCTTTATCTCCTACAATGGTATGATTTAAATTCTTATAAATAAATGCTCTTTGAATCTTCAAACGTTTGTTGTTTACAAAATCATTAATGATTCTGTCTTACTGATTCTTTATAGACCCAAGGGAATATTGCAAGGTGGAGGAAGAAAGAGGGAGATAAGGTGCGATGACGACCTGTTTGTTTTTTTCTGTCCTCCTTTTTGTTTTCCATGCTCCACCTGTAAGATATGATGAAGAAAGAATTGAAAATGATATGACACTAACATACACCGTGTAGCTGGCGCAACCCCCCCCTCACAAAAAAAAAAAAAAAAAAAACACTTATAAAAAGTGGAGTGTGCTATAAACATAGTGAACAAAGCAAATATTATGCACTCCCCCTATCCCTGGAAAATTGCTGCGTTTCTTTTTCGACGTTGTGTTAGACTCAAATTATTACTAGAAAGAGTACATTAGAAAAATTTAGAAAAAAATATGTTTAGAAACTACAAACATTGATCTATAATTTCCATTCAAATTATCTGACTTTATATATTCAAATGTTGAAGAAATAAAATCATAGATTAAGTGCTGAAAACGAAACACACCAAGTTTTTGGAGGCGGAGGTAGTACCTTTGAAAGCTCAAGGTAAGTGACCAAAAAAGTTGATATGAAGTGAGCAAATTACAATTAAAAACCGATCAAGGGGCAAGTAACATTTAATAGAAAGAGTGTCTCTATTGTTACAGATAGTTTGTAAGTGGCCAGTTGGTTACGTCTAATGATTCTTTGATTTTTGTCTCGCAGATAGAGGTGGGTGACATACTGTGCGAGATAGAGACAGATAAAGCTACACTTGAGTTTGAATGTCTTGAAGAGGGGTAATTTTCTTCTTTCTATACTTTTGGCATTTCATCCAGAAATTAGTCTTGAACCTTGTTATCCATTTATCCATCAAATTCATATGATTCCTGCTTCTGTTTCTGCTGCTGTGCCTTTTTATTATTATGCTTGCCTTATGTTCTGCAGTTTTGGGTTGGGCAATTTTGATGAGTGTAAGCATGGACTATCTCACCCGTGAATACTTATGGGTTCTGTTTGTTTATGTGGCCCACCTGCAGCTATCTAGCCAAGATTGTAGCTCCTGATGGCTCAAAGAATGTGCCTGTTGGGCAGCCAATTGCAGTCATGGTATGTGACATCATTAAACTTGTTTTGCTTTGTTAAAAAGAAATAGTATTTTCTTAAGAAGTATAAAAACCATGAGATGTCGCCAAAATATCCTTCTATGCTTGCATGTGCTGAACTCTCTTTCATTCTTTCTCTTTATGTTACAGTGAGGTATTTTACTCAGTCAGTCAATGAATCAATTACATTGTATTCTCATTATGTTTGGTTGCATTAATTTAACCGAAAGTGAAATATGGTTGGTTGGAGGCAAGTTCCCTCGGCCTACATGTTGGGTATAATGCATGAAGTGATTTATTAATATCTGCTTGAAAGATGAGTCAACAATCTTTAAAAAGGTGAGAGCATCAGTCTACATGACATGTGGTGTGAGTTTTACAAAGATCCTACATTCATTTTTGGTGCTTCTCCAAAATATCTTGATCTCCCTATGGTGCCTTCAAAATCTTGTGTGAAGCTGAAAATTGAGTTAGAAAGGTTGGAATGGAGTGTCAGGAATTAGAGAATTTATGGTTTGGGGGCTCTTTCTGTATTAGATTCAGGAAGGGGATTTGTTGTCTTTTAGTTGGTAGTTGGGAATTAAGGTGTTGCTGGAGTCTTGGGGTGGCTTTGGGTTTTCAAGCTTGCTGGTTTTTTGAGTTGATAATCTTCTGATTGTGGGATGTTGTTTCAGTATTTAGCTGGAACTTTTGGCTTTTTATCCATTTAATAAAAAATATAGTTGCAATTTGGGAAAAAAGATATGAGTCAACAATTATTGATCCCTGTTGTACCACCCCTTGAACTTTGTGATGACTATTCTCTTGTCTTATATTCTTTTCTCTACTATGCCATACATCGTGCAGGCATGATAATCTGATTCTTTATTTCAATTGAGTTCATCATCGAAGTTATCTGAATCATTTCTGGAAACTTCGTAAATTACGCACATGCATGAAATGCACTCCCTCTGTCCTTAATTAATTGGACCATTTTTTTTGCTATTTCACAGTATTTAATCTATGATTTATTTTCATAAATGTTTAGATGTTTAAAGTTAAAAAAATTACATATCTATCATAATTTCGAACATACTTTTTCTAAATATATTTTTTGGGGATTTTTTTCCATTACTTATCTTTATGAATATTTGGGTCAAACATTGAACCTTGAAACATGAAAATCAAATGAGCCAATTAATTGAGGACGGAGGAAGTATATGTTTTGGCATCGTTGAGTATCTCCTAAGCTTAGTGGCTTATGCACCTTCCCCAGTCTTTCTGTCCTATAAGTTCAATGTAAACTTTAGAATCTTCACCAGTTGCACTGGCCCGTGCATGAACAAGCTTCATGGTTCCTGCTCACCTCTTTGGCTAGCATAATATTGTAATGTGCCAAAATGAAATGGGAAACTCCATTCACAGTGAAATTGTAGTTCCAAAACCAGATCTGGTTTCTTTGCTTTCTTTCCTTCTTCCTCCTTCCCCTAAAAAGGTTAGGTGGAGGATACTGCAATAAGTTTGCTTTTCAAGTCATTATGTTTGTTCATTCTAGATGGAAAGATACTGTAACTATCCATTTACAGTGCTTCTAATTTCCTTCCAAGGTTGAGGATCAGGATGAAATTAATAATATACCTTCTGATATTGGGAGTGGATCAGAAGTTAAGGAAGAGATGACAAGTCAGGGCAGTGAAAGTTCCCGGAAAGAAGAGGAAGCAAGTTCTTTTGGGGTTAAGGAATTAGATCTTCCCCCTCATGTTGTTGTTGACATGCCAGCACTATCTCCAACAATGGTATTATTAATCAGGATACATTTCTATGTACTTGTTCAGGCTGCAATGATGCTTCTCTTTTCATGCTAGAAAAGTAACTTTGCTCATACTCCTTTCTATTACAGAGCCAAGGTAACATTGCTAAGTGGAGGAAAAAGGAAGGTGACAAGGTATTTTAATAGTTATCAAACAGTAGTTTCTGTCAGTATGTCTCATTATCAACAAAAAGTACATGCTATTTGACTTAAAAGAATCTGGACTTACCATGCCTGACAGATAGAAGTTGGTGATGTGATTTGTGAGATTGAGACGGATAAAGCCACCCTGGAATTTGAGGTCCTTGAAGAGGGGTAAGGATCTCTAAGTTGATTTCAGCAGTCAGTTTTGGGCAAGAACATAGTCTAAATTTTCTTGGCTTGGGCTAACTTGACATTACGGTGGCACTCCCGTCCAGCCCATTAAATTCACATTATCATGCTTATGTCAACTCTCTTGTCATCAAAATTTGCAATTCCAACAAAAGGGTAAAAGTGAAAAGGTTCTGATGCCATTATCAAACGTTTCATTTGATTTGGGACAGAATGAGTGGAAAGGAAGCCTTGAAAAAAAGTAACGATCTTGTGTTCTGAGAAACATATTTCTTGCATTTTATTGTTTGCCAACTAAGCTTGTTTTGAGAAACCTTCCAATATTATCCTTTGTCTAATACTCTAATGACACAATTGAGGAGATTGTTTAAATAATTCCAATTCTATGTAATAAACTTTACAAAAGCAATTACAAACTAAGGAGGATATGCTGAACCATAACTTAATGAGCAAAATGGGGACAATTCATTGCCTTTTCGCTTATACGTCTTGTCTTTTCTCTTACAAATTTCAGTAATTGGATGCAGCTTATGTTTTATCCATCCATAATAAGGCTCTTATCTTTAATAATGATGGAATCAGGCTAAGCTTGAAACAGCTGCTTATGTCTGCACCGGAAATATTGGTTGCAGGTATTTAGCCAAGATACTAGCTCCTGAAGGTACCAAGGATGTTGCCGTTGGACAACCAATAGCAGTGACTGTGAGTTCCTAGTCTCATTCGCTTGATTTATTAGTTGATGGTGATGTTGAACATATACACAGCATACTTCATTTGTGCATATTTTGGACTTGAGTTGAGATTTACACCGCAGTAAATTTAAGATCAGAGTATTATATGCTTTTATCTTGGTAGGTTGAAGAACCAGATGACATTGAAACAGTAAAAACTTCCTTTGCAAGCACAGCAGGCCACAAAAAGGAAAAAGCTATTCATCATGAACCAAAAGCTGAGGTTCAAAAGCAGAAATCTAGTTTTACAAAGATCAGTCCATCAGCCAAAATGCTAATTGCAGAATATGGTTTGGATAAATCGACCCTCAGGGCATCAGGCCCTCATGGTACTTTGCTGAAAGGGGATGTCCTGGATGCAATCAAGTCAGGAAAGCATTCTTCTAAAGCTTCCACTCGGGTTCGGGAACCATCAAAACCTCAAAGTCATCCATCAGAGTCTGCTCCAACTCAATTATCAGTGAAGACATCACCAGTAGATTCTTTTCAAGATTTTCCAAATACTCAAATTCGAAAGGTACCAGCAGTTAAGCTTTTTGGCATTGAGAGTTTCTTTTATTTGTTTACTGTTTAAATGAAATACTGTTTTGACAAATTACTTTCTCACTCTGTCAACATCAACCTCATTGTGTGTGCTTGTAAGATTCTGATATGTCCACAGCTTAGCTGCACTAGTTACAGAGACCTTAGAAATGCAGTTTTCATGTCAGAAGATCTAAGCCAGAAAGTTTTTCTGATATGTCTTCAGCTTAGCTGTACTAGTTACAGGGACCAAGAAGTGCAGTGTTAATGTCAGAAGATCTAAGCAAGGCTTAGTCACTCACTTACTTTCTCTTTCTCCCTTGTAGATAATAGAACTGATTTATCATTCTACATGCTTTCTATAGTATGCTTGAACTATCACGGTGCTTTTGTGTGAACTTATAGTGTTCCGCTGTTAAAAAATGTTACATTTGACTTTTGATGTTGTGTTTAACTCAAATATTTACTATGAAGAATTTGATGAGTTTTTTCTATAAAAATATATTGTAAACTACAAACATTGATTTATCATTTGCATATAAACTGTTGAGCTTATATAACAAAAAGTTGATGAAAAGTTAATAGATTAAATGCTGAAAATGAAACGTAACACTCTCTTTGAGACGGAGGGTGTAATTCACACTATAAACATCTTGTTACTGACCCCGGTATTGTTGGGGCATAGGTCCTGTTTGATGATGTGCATGTTCGAATTCATAAAGCTTTTAGTTTTATGGCTATGCTTTCTGCTGTCTTTGCAGGTTATTGCTAAAAGACTATTGGAATCAAAGCAGACAACACCACATTTATACTTGTCTTCAGGTGCATTATACTTATTTTGTTCATTATCTATGATTAGTCTACACTGATACCTTTTGATGTCAAACCTGATGAGATTTGGTTGGCTATCAGATGTTACATTGGATCCTCTTCTTTCGTTCAGGAAAGAACTTAAAGGTATGGAGTAGGCCTTCAATTTTATTTGTTTATTTTCTTATGCTTCTGTTTTATCTGACTGCTCTTTCTCTATGGTTTCTCACTTCACAGAGAAGCATGATATTAGAGTTTCAGTTAATGATATTGTCATCAAAGCTGTTGCAATTGCATTGAGAAATGTGCCCGAGGCAAATGGTGAGATGTTAATTCTCCAACGGGTGGTTCATGTTATGATACTTTCTACTGGTTATACTCCATATAGCAAAGGTTTCTGCAAGTGCAAAAGCAATCTCTTTACAAAAAAAAAATGAAGAAATTAATAAATAACACTATTCGAAGAAACAACAGTGAAAACAAGCTCAGCCCTAATGGCAACTAGCTGGAGTCATCACCTACTTGAAAGGAATTAGTTTTTAAAGACTTAAGTTTTGGTTAATAAGATCTTTTGGTATTTTCTGTCCTGATGTGTGCAGGTTTTATGTAAGACAGATTTGCAATAATTTATTCTAGTAATTGCTGTCAGGTCAGCTTGATCTAACAATGGCAATGGCACTTATAAGGGTTACTTTTTTGAATTATCGAGATCTTCCAAATGGAATTTCAGTCATGGTATAGGAGTGACGTGGCCAAAAACAAGCCACAACACTACAGGGTGACCAAAATGAATAGAGAAATACTATAGTTTTCCTACCATATATTCATACGGGATATTGAAGGTGTGGGGTTAAAGCAAATAGACAACTAAAACTGTATTGCAGAATTGTATTCATATGAATGAATTTTACGAATATATATGATGATAGAAATCAATATCAGTACTATCCCCTTCAAAACATAACGCCGTAGATTCATTTCATACTGTATGCTTGATTTGGGGTGAAATGAAGAAAACAATAACAGCACTATCCCTTTAAAACTTTGGTGTAGTGGCTGAGCATTTTAGTTCATTTCAATCAGTGTGTTTAGTTAATTTTTGCTACCCGAGCAGCTGGATTTGAATACAGTTTTTTTTTTTATTACTTTTAATAGCTGTACATATTACTGACTGTTGCAGAAAATGGGTGCTGAAAATTAATTTCTGTATACCTGATCACAAGAAAACATCTTCAATTTTGAATGCTATGGCTGTTCATATAATAAAGCAAATGAATGTGAATATTTCTATGTTATGTACTTTGCAACTTAATGATATGAGTTTCATGCACTAGCAAATGTTTCTGTTAGCTATGCATTTACCGCTTCCATATGCTGCAGCTTATTGGGATGCTGAGAAAGGAGAGGCTATACTGTGTGACTCCGTTGACATATCAATAGCTGTTGCCACTGATAAGGTCTGGTCGCCAAAGCCTGATTTTGCTAAGGCCTCTCTGAACCCATTTTCATATTGCCTTCTCTATGTTACAGGGTTTGATGACTCCCATTGTCAGGAATGCTGACCAAAAATCAATATCATCAATTTCTTCAGAGGTATCTTCCACTTCCACATGTCTCTCAGATACCAATGCTTTAATAAACTATTTTACATAATTTATTTAGCCTGCAGAGAACGCTTGTTGCACTTCTTAACAAGCTTTAAGATGAGCTAATTTAGTATGAAAGCTCAGTTTAGCAACTACTTCAACTGAGCCATTTCTGATCTTACTGGTTTTGCTTGAGGGGAAAACGAAGCCACCTGCTTCACCTGCTAAAATGGGCTATGAAACACAAAGGAGTACTTAGTGTAAAAGCCCATGATATTATATCTGAAGAACCTAGGTGGCTTCATACACAACTAATATTCTTATCTTTGTTCACTCATTCTTGGCCTATTTTTAACTTCATTTCAGGTCAAGCAACTAGCTGAAAAAGCAAGAGGAGGGAAGCTTCATCCAAATGAATTTCAAGGAGGAACTTTTAGGTACCTAACTTTTTATACGACTGGCATGGGTTTCCCTCACCTGCTACTGTTCTTTTTTTATTCTATTTTTAATAACATGGTACCTTTAGGTATACAAAATGAGACACTGTTTTGATGTTTCTGCAGTATCTCAAATTTGGGAATGTTCCCAGTGGACCATTTTTGCGCAATAATAAATCCTCCTCAGGTTCTCTCTCTCTCTCTCTCTCTCTCTCTCTCTCTCTCTCTCTAATATGACACTCTGGCAGTGTACTTCACAGAGTCTCCTAGTGACGTTAATGTGATTGTCCTCGCACTCCTACAAACTTTTGCATATACTATTGCCTTGTTATTTGTAACTGATAAAAAGTGTCTTTTTCAGGCTGGTATCCTTGCTGTTGGCAGAGGCAATGAACTTGTTGAACCAGTTGTGGGAAGTGATGGTAACATGCTTCCTTGAACTGTGATGCCTACAGAAACTTAATTATTGAGTATTTTGTCAAATTGGGGTTTTCTCCTTTTGCAGGGATTGAAAGGCCTGCAGTTGTCACCAAAATGAACTTGACATTATCTGCTGATCATCGTGTATTTGAAGGGAAAGTTGCAGGTAACACCTAAAACAGTCAAATGATTTTGCTTATCAACGTTCTTTCATCATTTCTTTGCCCAATTTAAAAAGGTATTTAATCCATGGGTGGAATGAGCCATATTCGGTCACAACTGCAAGGAAGATCTGAAGATGTGCTCTCAGAAAACTTCATCAAGTTTCTTGCTAGTAATTCTGTCTAAAACTTAGGAAATCTAAAGTTTGCCTGTGAAAACATTGCAGGTGCTTTTCTTTCAGCATTACGAGCAAACTTTGCTGACATCCGGAGGCTTATTTTGTGATCAACATTCAAAGGTCGAAAATAATAGACAAGAACATTCCTAGTGTAAGGGTGGTTAACAATCCTCTTGAAGCATGTATGCTGATCCGTCTGCTCCGATGTCTGAGGCCGCAGGTAATTCTGTAGTGCAATCCGGGTGCTGCGTTCTTTAAAGAAGAATTTGATAGTTTTTTTGACATTTTTGAAGGACCAAATGGTCCAGCTGATGTAAATTTTGACGGCTCTGTTGAGAGGAGATAAGTTGGGGCAATAAAAATATGTAACAGTACTTCATTTTGAATAAAACCTCAGACAACAGTCTGTTTTCCTAAAAACCTCATTTTTGCCTCAAATTAATCTGCTTCTAATGAAATCAATTCTCTTTATTACCTATAGCCTCATACCTATGTTGCTATAAGTAATTCGAACTATCAAAAGTAAAAAAAATCTGTCTATTCTGTCCAAAAAAGAGATGCGTGCATCCATACATCTTGATGGTAAAAGAATCAATAAAACAGATTTCATTCAAGTACAGAAAATTGAGTCAGTTGAGTTTGATAAATGATAAGTAGGATTGGTGTATGAACTATCACAACAGAAGTTTCTCTATGATGAGAAGCATCAAACTAATTGGAAACCAACAACTGCCTTAATCATGCTGCTGCTGATTAAGGAATTCATACTGGAATCAAGAAGTTTACAATCTATGGTGGATTGGATTCTTTAGAAGCAAGAGGCTTGTACCACTGAAGGCCAAATCCAGCAGCTTTTCTTGCTTCTTCATTGAAGGGTGGCTTCAGTGGTCCCCTAAAGTACCCCCTTACAGTGGCATGGAACTTCTTAATTATCTCCTCATCCTCCATTGAGTTTCCAATTCCTTGGCTCTCAGGAGTCACATCTGGGTTTTCAGCACGTACACACAGAAATCTGAACCACTTTACCCCAGCAGCACAATGAGTGATCTCTTCAGGGTAAACAACCCTCTCCAACAGGTCTGCTGTTTCATAATCACCTCCATTACGAAACCGAGATATAGTTGTGGGCAACACATCAAGTCCCCTTGCCTGCAAATTTGCTGCATTCATTATATTAAACATTCATGCATGGCACTTAAAAGATGCCAACGGAACAAGTGAAACTGGATACATCATGAGGTTCAAATTTGATGAACAATTCAGGCAGACATTTCTTCATGATACTCTAAAGAGGGAACCAAGAATAGACTAAGTGAATGGGAAGATATTCACCTCATGGACACAATGTTCTACTGCTAAACGTGCCAACAGGTCTTTCGATGTAGCAATCGCAGAGTCCCAAAGGCCATCATGAGCAGGTAAAGCACCATATGAAGATCCCATCTCTTCCAAACGAGCTGCGAGCAGAGTGAAGTGTCTGCCTTCATCCTGAGCCACTTTGACAAAATCTGTAAAAAAGTCTCTTGGCATTGCCTCTTGCTTACCAAAGCGTGCAATTATATCCTGCAAATATGAGGACCACTGATGATTAGATTCTGTAAGAAAAGAAACAGAAAGATGCTAGCAAATGACACCGGTATGAACTTCAGAGATTTCATTTTTAACATAGTACAAGATCAACAGTTCACGACCTTACATTTTAAACTGAAAGCCATTAACATTCTAGATATCTAACTACTGCTGAAGTATTACCTCAGTTTTAAAATCCAGCGCAGCTTCTTGGAGAGTCTAGGGTTTACAGTACATTTTCTTAAGAGTATGTCTGTTTGAAGTAATTTAATATTCCCTCCGTCCCATAAAGATTGCAACATTCTGTTTTCAGCATTTAATTTATAATTTTTTTTCTTCAACATGTTGACATATAATGTCAAATAATTTATATGCATATGTTAAATGAACGTGTCTAGTTTCTAAGTATATTTTTAAAAAATATTTTTAACAAATTCTTCTTTACTAAAAATTGAGTCAAACACAAGGTGAAAAGTCAAATATCTCAATCTTTATCAGACGGAGGGAGTACTATATGATGAAGGAATGAGGTTTGCTGGAACATTCCAAAATGTCATTCCCAGAACCTGCCAGAAGATTCACAAGCATATTACTGATGTCTAGGTTGTGTTCGTGTCAGCAAAAAAGTGACAATAAGACAACAGTTTTTTTAATTTGAATGAGAAAATGTGAGTATAATTTATAAGGGAAATTTTTAAAAAGTGTTGATTTGTTGTTAGTTTTTTGTAAAATGATGATGAAGAACGGAGCCCTTGAAAATTATATGTTTCCTGTTTTTTTTTTTTTTCATCTGTAACTTTTTCATTAAATGAGATGTTTCTCTATCCAAGATGGAGAAGGAGAGTGATTTCACAGTACAAAGGACTAAAAACAAACAACAAAACTAGGTTCAAAAGCCGATTGCAACAGATGGAAGAAAATCCACCATGTTGCAATGAAAATTGAACCTGAAAGAGAAACAGAGGAAAACAACATAACACAACAGAACCAAAACCACAGGGCCGAAAGAAGATTTAATTGTAGCAGGTGGAGAGTGTACTATCCACCATGCGGCAATGGACCTTGTTCCTAAGTAAATTACTTTCTCTGTCCCAAATGTGTTATCACTTTTAGCTCTTTTGTGTAGATTAAGATTGTCTTTGGTTATTAACTCATTTTGCATAAGTTTCCATTATTACCCCTTCCAAACCCACTCTCACCCCTCCCAACCCACTCCCTAAATTCTTTGAGTGAAAGCATTTGTAAGGGTAAAAGTGGACTAAAATAAAACAAAAATGAAAAGGGGCCATTTTATTTGGGACAAAGTTTTTTAGATGTTGTTGTTAAGTAGATAAGGGTATTTCAGTAATTTCCCCTTATCCTTTTGTTATATTTAGGCTTCTTTGTTGCACTTTATCAAACTGATTCAATCTGCCAGATCTGCACTTCAATATTGCATCTGCTTCTTCCTCTTCTCTTTTGTTGTTCTCTGTGTGTATTTCATCATGGTATCAGAGCCAAGTTGATTCTCTTCTTGGTGCATCTCTCTATCTTCTTCTCCTTGCGTTTATCGAATCGTTCTTGACAGAAACGGTGTCGGTGATGGTATTGCGCCTTGTCTTGTTGTTTGCTATTTGTTGTAGCTGCATGTGTGTGTATCCAAGACCCTTGTGAAGCACACCATTAATCGCTGATTTCAGACCATAAATTACTGATTCGAGCCCACCTTGTTTGGGTGCTTGAGGTGTGTATGTGTGATTGTGTTGGCTGCAAACAACAACTGAAATTAGTATTTGGAGTGGATATTGGTTGAATCTGCAACTGGAGGTACGGTTTGTCAAATTGGGCTTGAATTTGGAGTGGGTATAATTTGAGTTTACAATTGTTTGAATATTTGATTCAGGTATTTCAACAACTTCTTGTATCTGTTGGACGCCGAAAGTGATCTTTTAATTACAAGGTTTTGTGAATTTGCTGCAACTCTGCCCGCTTCTTGTTACTCCGTTGTACTCACGGCAGACATCATATTGGTTGTTAGTGATCACATTTCTTTATCAAGTATCGGATCATGCTTGCAGGAAAAAGTTGGAATCAGTATAGATAGTACACTAGAGTTGCAATTGATGAGTGTAGTTACTGTAAACGAAAAGGTCATTGGAAGGTTCAATGTCTATCAAGACCTCAGAATCAAACGCGTCAACAATTTGAGCTTTGGAGGTCTAGTAACAAACATCGACCTAGTACTGCAACAGTTGTTTCCCTCAATTCCTTCAATCCTTCTGAGCAATTTCATCAGTTTCTCCCCATAGCTAGTTCTTCCTCCGTAGGTCAGTTGCCACAAAGTTTTCCAGTCACATGTCATCTTCCACCTAGTTCTTAGACTCTAGTGCTTCACATCATATGACTCATGATTTGTCATCATTTAGTTCCTTATCCTCTTCTGCCACTATCTCTGTTATGACTGCTGATGGTACTTCTATGCCTTTAGCAGGTATTGGTTTAGTTGTTATCATCACTTGTCGCTTCCTAGTGTTTACCATATTCCTAATCTTAAATTAAATCTTGCTTCTGTTGGTAAATTATGTGACTCTGGCTATATTGTTACCTTTTCTTCTTCTTCTTATTCTGTGCAGGATCTTCAATCTCAGGAGTTGATTGGGACTGGTCATAGGGAAGGGGGATTATATGTTGTTTTGGATACATTAAGAGTGCCAATTATTGATGCTAGTAATGTAGACATGTCATCTTTTCATTTAAGCCTTTCTTCTTCAAAATTTTACTTATGACATTCTCATCTTGGTCATGTTTCAGCTCCTCGTTTAATTTTTTTGGCATCTACTAGAGTTCTAGGAAATTTGGAAACTTGTGATATTTCTGATTGCTGTGGATGCAAACTAGTAAAATTCCTAGCCTTGTCTTTCCCTCACAGTAATTCTATCTCTTTTCCCCCATTTGATTTGAATCATTCTGATGTTTGGGGACCATCTCCTGTTCCTACCAAGGGTGGATCTCGGTATTATGCCTCATTTATTGATGATCACACTCGTTATTGTTGGATTTATCTGATGAAGCATCGTTATGACTTCTTTGATATTTACACAACCTTTCGTGCCATGATTAAGACTCAATACTCTATTTTTATTAAATGTTTTAGGAGTGATTTGGATGGGGAATACACTTCTCATAAATTTTGTGATTTGCTTGTCTTAGATGGAACAATTCACCAAACCTCTTGTAAAGATACTTCTCAACAAAATGGTGTTGCAGAAAGAAAACATAGACATGTACTTGAAACTGCATGATCTCTTTTGTTATCTGCATCTTCTCCTACTGCATTTTGGGGTGAGGCAGCTCTTACT
>JBBYHH010700933.1:0-18061 GCA_038382905.1 Daphne laureola
CTCTCTAAGCCTTTCTTCCTACAAATGCCAAACATGAAACTAATGACAGGGCATGAGCTTGATACATACTGCGCAACAATAAAACTGACAACATCCTCTAACTGCATAGGAAAATTTGTGCACGCATCTATAACTGCACGAGACATGACTATAACAATTATCCCAACTCATCGCAGCCTATAATACTTTCTATACAAGTGGAAAAAATCTATCATGATATGGTTTAAAATTCCATCTCATTTTTCCTTCATAAGAAGGTTACAACATAATGTCAATTAATTGTAAAAATTCTTACATTTGGGGTGAAATTGTAAAAATTAGTTGACACTATAAATTCATGAAAAAAGCATAGTCACGAAGTTTTACATTGTATGCTAAGGTTACGACATAAAGAGCAAACGTAAAACTTTGTCACTATGTTTTCTCATGAATCTATAGTGTTAACTAATCTTTTACAATTAATTGACATTATAAACTTCATGGCACTGACCCGAACGTAGTTGGGATTGAGATTGTGTTTGATGATGATGGTCTATAACTTAACCAGTTGCACTAGGAATAATGCTTTAGAGTTTTCATAAGCAAGCCTTTGTCCTGTATATGTCTATACTTGTCAGGCTAACATCCATACAGGATTTTTTAAGAGAAGGGGAAAAGAATCTACCACTGCAAGTATGACCAAGCACAAACTAGATACCAATTTTCAAGACACATGCAGTGTATCAAAGTCGCACCAGAATTCTCACTCTTTTACTTTCTAATCGACTTAGACATGCCAAGTTGCCTATAAGTCCATACTTAAATAACTACTGACCAGTGTCATTTCAGTCAGAAGTTGAATGATATGAAGATCGGGTAAAATGGAAGCCATCAAACAGAAATTCCTTTTCCAGCTACATGCACTTCTACCCCAAGACACAAACTCAATTCATTAAACCACTGTAAACATTAACTTTTTCCTGCAAACCAATTTTTAAGTGTCGACAAGGAGTGGTTTTCTGTCAGTTGCCTAGCCTACACTTTATCCCATCCTCTGCAGTACTCACAGGTTCAGGAATTTACGTTTGTATTTTTCCTAAAAGATGTTCTTGCAGAAACTAAAAGATGTGGAAGAGAATTCCTGTCTAATTTGCAGCATCCAAGAGAATTCAGCACCAAAAGCTTGCCATTGCAGAAATGAAAAATCAACACATGCTCCCCTGGTTCTCATTCTCTAGGGCTGGCCTTTTAGACATTGGGCCAGCATCTAGTTTCCTTCGAAGTACCAGTATGTATAGACCAACTTCACA
Organism: Daphne laureola; assembly: GCA_038382905.1. NCBI lineage: Eukaryota > Viridiplantae > Streptophyta > Magnoliopsida > Malvales > Thymelaeaceae > Daphne > Daphne laureola. Next base: position 1,290 of record JBBYHH010700933.1, read on the forward strand.
TTTCTATTGAGAACAAAATGTGCAGTTTGACTAATCAAATTACCTCGCAGTCCAAAATGTCCAGCATGCAGTATTTTACTAGGGACGTAAACAAAAGTAGAATGAACAAATGCGAGTGCACACACAAACACAATACCTGTAGAGGACTAAGGACTGGCAGAAACTTTCCACTGAGACTGAGCCTGCTGTAACTAAAGGAACATAGGGGTATAAGCCTTACAATGCGAGATCCAGACTCTTTGACAGAACTTGCTGCAAGAGACATTGTTAACCTATTAGTAACAACTTCACTGTGAGTATTTAAATTTAAACTTAAAGCAAGAGACTGCAACTAGGAGGGTTACTTGGCAGCAATCCTCTCAATTTCTTACAAGAAAAGAAATTTTATCACCCCTCGATGCAGGAGGAAATTGACTAGCGACTGACGGAAGCTATATGTGATATGGCTGGTCATTGTATTTGAAGGGAGGTAATATGGTTGTCAGGAATAGAGAGGAGGTTTTGATTGGTGAATAAGAGTTCCAAATGGTAAAATTATACTAACGCCGACTTAAGAGCAAAAACAAAGACTAAGCTAGCCCACTGGCCAGGCAAATTGGTGAAGAGAGAGGGAATATTTAACATCAGAACATGAGAATAGCAAAGAAAGTTTGCATATAAGCCAAGGTCAGTATGAACAACCTCATTTAGTCCATATAGTGACAAACAAAGATACTGCTCTGCTTGGCCAAGTCACCTCACTTAATCTAGAACATTTTTCTGTTAGTAACGACATATCGCGGTAATATAAAACTTTCTATCCCCCTTTATCATATGCCAAGAATGCATTACATTTTATTCCTATCAAAGATGACGAATCATACTACAAGTGATAGCTAATGCTCACTTGCTAGCATAACCATGAAACAAGGAAATAGTTGTTATCAGCATTCAGGTGAAAAAGGAAAGTACAAGCACTCTAAATCGGTATCCTAAGAACCACAACAATAAATTTACTAAGGCAAGAATTGCTAAACAACCTAAAATGTCACACACCTAAAGACTGTGCCCACTGCACAGTCAAGTGAGAGAACAGAAGTGTCCAGTGTAATTGTTCCTTCCTTCTCTCCTCATCCAAATCCTGCCCTAGAGCACATAGCAGTAAAACAATATATCAATCCTACTAGTGAGCACAAGCAGTTGAATATAAGCTTGAAAAATCAACCATACGTGTCTATCATGGTCATCCTTTTCCAGAAAAGGTTCATCAAAAGCATCCAGCCTTGACGCCTCAACAACGATTTCATCTTTTCTATCATCAACGTCCCCATGGTGGAGCCTCTTCCTGAAGGACCAAGACCTCATAATAAATTAACCGCTGGAAATGCGAGGGACCTCTAATCTTGATTCTCAACACTGAAATAAGATAAATTCAACTAGGGTTACGGAATTGCGATTTCAAGCCACAGCTATCTGAAAGGCGAACATTATAAAACCTAAATTCCGAAATCCGAAAATTCAAGAAAGCCATGCATTGGGATAGGCAAAAGAAACCAAACCTGGGTCTACAGGTTTGAGAATTTAAACGAATGATCAAGGCCTGTTGGAGAGGAAATCAGACCTATATCTATATGCGAAAGGGAAAGAAATCGAAAGCGTGTAGAGCAAGTACAAAAATAAAAAAGGAAAGTTAGATCGCAAACAAAAGAGATGCCAAATTACCGCCTCAGTCCCACACTGTTCGAAAGAGTTCCAAATTTTGTTTTTTTTTTTAAATCAAATTTGTTACTAGAAATACTTGGTAAAAGATTGGAAATAAGAAACATTAAATCGCATGAAAGCTAGTAATCCGTTGTACTCATAAAAATCATAGAATAGATATTAATTAAAAAATTTATCAAACAATTAATAAGAAATTAAATCTTTTTTTAGCGGTGAAGAAAGAAAGTAGGAACGTATAAAACATAGATTGCTCTAATATAGATTGCTCTAATATAGATTGCTAGAGCATGGTCCGTTTCAAGTGAATGTAACGTTTTGGATGATCAAACAACTATAGCTAATTAGGAAAAGTTATCCGGCAGATAATTTTTAAAATACAAAAGTTATTTTTAAAAATTTGTTGTCAAATACACTCTATATATTTTTGATGTTAGACCTATTAAGCAAGACACGGTATTCGTAGATGTATGTTAAGAGCCTAAGAAAAGAAAGTGAGGATTATCGTCCTTTCTTCTCTGCATTCGAAGCACGATTCGGTCCGCATTTTTCTTCTTCATTTTATTTTTGTTTTTGTTTAATATAAATGTGATAGGGGTTGGAAATACTGGAGGCTCGAACTCGAGACCTCTTACAAGTATTCATAAGAGTATCGACCATTAAACCAAGTGCTGAAGACTTCTTCTTCATTTCTTATTCATCGCCACCGTAAATCCTTCTTTGTAATCATCATCACTCCTCTAGAACTGCTCGTTTCTTCCTTTCTCCCTTCTTCCTTCATCATCGACAATAATCCTCCATTCCAACCCAGGCGTATAAAAATGGTGCTCACTTTGTACACACAACGATGCTCTTCCAATTAAATTCGGTGCCCACCTTCTTGAAAACGATGTGCACAAGGAAATTAGTAAAATGAATTATCACCAAGTTTAATTATGAACACATACGCGTTACTCGCACTAGGAACCATGACGCTCACGCTTTCACGAATGATGTTGCCCGAACTTAAAATGACGATCACCTGTTGTAAAGACATTGTCAATTTCTGACCTTCAAAAACAATATCACATGATCACGGTTTTCATAACGATGCTCAGCCATTCGAAACTGATGATCACGGTTTTCATTAAAGCCGGAGGCTTTCGATCTTGCTTTGTTGTCGTCGAGTTGAGACGGAGGCTTCCTATCTGGCTTACACGGCAACGGAGTAGTTGTCGATTTAGGTTGGAGGCCTCCAATCTGGCTCACTTAACGCTGTATGTGATGAGCACATTAAGACCTAGCAGAGCTGTGAATGCCAAATAATCGTCAGGTAAAGGACTACCCACCAGTATGATCAAGAGCTTTAAATGTAACAATGTTGGATAAACTACATCTAGTTTCTAAATCTTCTAGTAATTTACAAGATAGTACATAGCTGGAGAAGATCCTCAGCCCTCACAGAATATTGTAATAAGGTATATGCTAATTGGATAGTGCCCGTGCCATTAACTCAAAAAACTTGTATCACCTTCTACTGGAGAAATTACCTAAGCGAATGTCAGTGTCGGGGTACAGGAGGAGCAGTGGACTGATGGTTTTGGCCATAAAACCCTACTCCTGGTGGTCTATAGAACCCTCCAGTAGCTGCCTGCTGCTGTTGAGTTGGCTGCGGAGACTGTGACTGAGGCTGCTGCAGAGGCTGAGACTGAGTCTGCTGTTGAGGCTGAGAAGGTGGCCGAGCTAAACTCATTGCAATATGCGGTGGAAGTGGTGGCGGTGGTGGTAATGTGCTTGCGCCATATCCGTAAGGTACAGCCCCAATCATCAGACCAGCAGATTGCATGTATTGGCTTGCACCTGGATTTGCATGAGAAACTGGTGGCAATGGAGGCAGCGGAGCAGGCGAGAATGGAGCTTGCATATTGTTTGCCTGGGATATCATAGCAGATGAAGTTTGTGCTGAGATGGTAACTTGCCGCTGCTGCATCGAAGAAAAGTATGCTGCGTTGCTTATATCGGACTTGCTGACATCAGATATAGGAACTGAGTTCTCTAGTTTGGCACGCTTTTCTGGAGGGAATAAGGATGATCCTTGAGTGAATGAACCAGCTATCCTTGATGCAGCTTCCTCTGCAGCAAGGGACGAAAGCACAGATGTAAGCATCTGAGCAGAAGAAGTTGAAGCAGCAAGCTTAGCCACCATAGCAGCAGCTACTGCTTTCTTGTTCTCTTCATCAGTGATCTTTGAAGGAGCAAACGAAACAACAGGCTGGGAAGGCAGAGGTTGGTGTGCCACACTGGTTTGCTGAGCAGCTACATAGTTTCGTTCCACCACCTCCACAGCCTCTGCAGGTTGCACAGTTGTGCTAATTGGTGGACCCGAAACAGGGTTTGATGTTAGCCTCCTCCTTACAGTGCTTGCTTGATCAATCTGGCCACGAGCAACCTTCATAAACACGCATTTATCAGGTACTATAAAAAACAGTTATCAGGCATCTTGGGCAAGAATGAGCTACAAGCATTTTTAATTCACGCCTCGAACATAAACAGCTGGAAACCAACTCTTACCCTTTTGAAGTCTCAGTCCAAAAGAGAAATGTGTCCTAGTGTGGCACTTGCAAGTCTAGGCAAGCATGTTTCATCCTCAATCTGGCTTTAGACCACAGTATTAAGAAGCAGTTCCTATCACTAATTTACTGTTACTTTTAACTAGGTACAGCTGGCTAATAGCAATACGCAGCACCAGTTAAAGTGCTTCCAACAAGGTAATCCATCTACCAAAGTGACATGGGATTGAATCACTCATGGGCATCCTAAAACAATAAGTCAAATAAAGGCCTCAAGCTCGGAACTCTGGTAGCTCTTTTCTGAAACAGAGACTTGTAGAACAGCTGGTAGATTACTAACGTCTTTTAGGCCTACCCACTCTTCAACAAAATCTTGACGAGAGAGAGAGAGAGAGAGAGAGTAAACAGTGTGATCCTATACATATCAAGAATTATTCTGAGGACACCATAACAAATTGAGAAATTAAAATGTGGAGTTAACCTTTCAAAACACATGGAAGTTAAGCACCATTTTATCAATGAACAGTGTAGTAAGAAGGTGGATGTAAATTTAGTTGATTAACATGATTCGCTGACTTTCTCTAGAAGCAAGATGAAACCGAATCTTCCTAGACACCGATGGCCCTATTCATGCTTCCTAAAAGAGAACGATAAACGGAGCAAAATTGTAATCGAAGAATAAACTATCAGGCACAAAATTCAGTTAACAAGTAGAAGAATCGGTTCTTACTTGCATGTGGATACGAATATTTTCCACCTTTGTTTCCTGAAAAACCTTCTGATCAGACACAATGTATTAAGCGAAACAAGAAGAGAAACTAGTAAACGAATTTTAATAATACCTGTTCCTGAAGTGCTGCTTTCAACTGATAAATCAAATCTGCCCTGGTTCTTTCAGCACTCTCAAGCTGTTCAAGACACTGATTTAGAGTTCCTTCTTGCTGCTGTAGTTTATCCAGTATAGCACTTCCATCCAGATTTCCTACCCAAAACAGCAAGCCAAGACATGAAGTATGAAGTTTTCAGCCAAAGATTATCTGAACCTATTCCAATTCATACAGTTCAAGAAACCCAATGGCCTGAAACCGTAAGCATATTATATCCCAGACGCAGAAAAACCTAGAACCAAGCATAAATCTGGGTGATTAGTTTTCTATCACAGGCCTTCAATCCAAAAATGAATGATTTTCATTTTTGCAACTTGTTTGCGCAAAAACCAGTACCACTTGAAAGATTATAGTACTATATCGGAAAAATAACCGATCAAATAACATTCTTCTTGTTACGAAATATTTCATTTTAAAATAATCAATTATAATACTCCATAAAAGAATGCTATTCAATCAACTATACAATCCGTTAATATTCGCTCTCAAATGACACTGATAGCAAAGCAGAAAACAATAATGTAAACAAATTCCTCCCTCTGCCCCAGCAAATCTCATACCTTTGTTTTTCATCATTTAATCTATAATTCTTAACTTTATCTGTAAATGATAAATGAATGTTTCTAGTTTCTAAATAAATATATTACTCCCTCCATCCCACAAAAAAATCGATTTAACTTTCAAACTTATGTTTCGCTCAAATATTAATAAGAAATAATTTGTAAAAAGAAATCTCTAAAAAGTAGTAGTATTTAGAAACAAGACACGTTGATTTTTATCAATTTTCATACCGTAAGTTATCTGGCTTTATATGTTAGTTAAATGTTGAGGTAAAAAAAAAGACATAGATTAAATGCTAGGAAAAAAAACTCAACAAGCTTTGTGGGACGAAGGGACTAGTTTATAATTTTCTTTTAAAAAAAAATACTTAATGAAAATTTGGGTCTAATACAAGTTAGAAAGTTCAAAACCCAAAAAACCTATAATTAATACAAAACCAAATGGTTCAAGACCCCAACAACCATTACCCGGCAACCAAAATGACCCGACACTCAAAAGATCTGGAGTCAGTTTTATAGCCTAACCCGATGCTGGCCCCACCAACCTGTTTTGCCACCTACTATGCAACCTCATACAGCTAACCTGGGACAGCACAGTTTAATATTAAAACTACTGGAGTCTGCAAAATAGGGCCATTAATAAGTCAACTTTAACATTCTGTTATAAATATGATGTACTCCCCCCATCCCAAACTAAGCAAGAAAATCTCTCAATTGGACTAACCAAACACTATTGAAACGTTACCTTATCCAGAAGGCTGTTTTTTTCTTAAATATACAATATCACCTTTATTTCCATCAAATCTACATAATTCCATATTCCATTCATGTAACCTTCCACTTTCCATCAATCCTACACAACACCAAATAACTTCAAAGTTTTTTAATTGCATTCTTTAGAGGGTAAAAGTGAAAAACCTAACAAACTTCATCATTCCTTAATCTCCATGCCAATATGAAATGTTCTTTTGACATGAGACATAGAGAGCATAGATTTTAGTCCTGATAGTCACATCAAGTGTTACATCAGAGTTTTATGTTCCTAAATACCAACAAGACAGAGGCACTAGCTAGAAAGGTTCTTGCTTCCTTATACTGAAAAATGTACACAACTTTGTGGAATGACCACAAAGAATGAGCTAATAACCAAACCCTTGATGCATCTTGCAATAATAAACCTCTAATTTTTATTTTATTTTTCCCTCTTTTAGACAATAAATGAAACTCGGTCTTATCTCTTCGTAAAATCATGTTATATGACTACTAACAACCTTTCCGCCCAATTAATAACATGCAAAATTAGCTTGACACATACCAACAGCCAAGCATAAGTTAAACAAGAGAAACTCACTCGCTCAAATGGGTATCTTTTCTGCTCAGAAGATTTAGTAAAATCTCAGGGTAAATTGAAAAGAAAAGGATGACCAAACATATGTACCATTGCTCCAACGCAGGGTTCACACAGATATTTGAACCTTTTAGACAAGGGTGTGTACATGCCAAATGCAAGCAACGGGCGATATCATTTTTAGATTGGCAAAACTTCACATTTCAAACTACATATAAGTTTTGTCCTTGGTCTATAATGAGCAATACATGCCTAGCTTCGAGCCACTTACAGAAGAACCTAAAAAAGAAACTGATAGGTACCTAAAAAAAAACAGCACGGAAAATAAAGAAAACACTATCCCCAACACTGAACTTCAAAGTCTGATTGCGGAAAACTTCATAAACACTGCTTTGGAAGTCAACTGCAGCTCAGCAAAAGTAGTTTTACCATCTACAACAAACTTTTCATAAAGTTCTCAAGCAAGATGTATGCAAAACCTAACTGAAAGCTAATACCTTGAGAAATATTTCTGTCAACATCATCAGCAATTCTTGTCAACAGCTGAGCAGCAAAACTAGACTTGCTTAAAGCATCTTCCTCATCAGCATTATCATCAAATACAGCTTGAAAGGCTGTTAAAATCTTCTCTGGAAGATCTCCAACTGCCAATTTCTGCAGTCCAGTAACAACTTGATCAATAAGACCACCAGATCAGTACTGAGAAAAGAAAATGGTCAAAAGTAAGCACCGTGTGAAACATATGGTTCAGCGCTTATATTACATTAAGACAAAATGCTTACGATTCGCACTGCATTAGCATCTCTTTTAACTATCTTGATTGGATTTGAGTTCTTGACACTGTTTACCACGACAGAAGAAGTACTCTTGCCAAGCAGTTCACCCTTAAGATTCTGCCCTCGAGAACCGAATACTTTCCTCTCTTCCCATATGCCAACCTAGATGGAGAAAATGCCACAATTACACCCATTTGAACAAAAAATCTAGATTCCTAGGAATGCTGCACTGTGGATCCTACGGACTGAAATCACAGTTTATACTTAGAGCCTGAAAGCATGCAACATCTTGAATTAAAATCAACAGTTAGAACGTTTTTGACATTTGTTCTAGAAATCCACTTCTGTTAGACTCTTTTTATAACATACTTGAGATACTAATATGCTGAGACTTGAGAGACAACATAAGAATAAAAGAAATGCGTAAAGATGGTACGAGAAATACTAGTTTATGTACATACAAAGAAGAGAATGAAGAAAATAAAAAACTAAATCTGCAGTAATAACACGTGTTTCCAAATGGGATCTCTTCATATGTAATCCACAAGGTATTACGAGCCAGACAGAAATTCAACAAAATTGACACAAGATTCATGTGGCCAACACCAACTAGATGGGATTAACTGATGTTAATCAATAGATCGACTTAGAAGTACTCTGCTGGCACTAGGTAATACTAAAATACAAGCTTGTGTAGAAAATTACACAAGGATAAGAGTATAAGACAGACACAGTACAGAAAAAAAATAGTCGACACTTGAATATACTGCAGGGTTCCGTGATATAAATTTGTTACTTGTATTTAGAAATAGGGAGACGTAAGATTCATGTGGTTGACCCCAACCTGTTGGGAGTAAGGCTCGGCTGATTGATTGTAATTGAAGAATAGGAATTATTCCTGGTTTTCCAGAATAAGCCCAACTAGAAGCAATGAGAGAGACAGAGAGATGGTAGGCACCCAGACCAAGTTAAAACAGATATCATACCTAGAACAACCAAAAGCTTAGTCCAACAAATAATGCGTAAGTTCAAAAGTTTAGGCCCAATGCCCGCTTTAGTCTTACTCATGTGGACAAGAAAATAAGGAAACAAAAAGGCGAGAATCTTCTTTAAATTTTTATAATCTAATATTATGAAGGAACATCAGATTCACAAGTATGCATCTGATTTTGTCCACCCCAAACAAATCATATGTCACTCTCAGCATTTCCTTACATCGATGGTATCCAGAAAGCCAAAAAAAAAGACATGACAAGTGAAGGTTGGCACTAGTAGCCCACAGCAATATATTTAGGGCTCAATGGACAAATTCCAATTGCATAGAGTTAATAGGCAAATCATAAGGAATAAAATACCAACAAGTTGGGATCAAATAACAACACCCTGCCTAAGGCAACAAATAAGTATAGCAGCAATAAAACCAGTTACAAAATTATGAAGCGAATAATGATACAAACACAGTGAACCAAGGCAGAAGCATAGATCACACTGACTATCAAATCTTCAGCAATCTAATACTCCCTCCGTCCTCAATTAATTGGACCATTTTTTTTTGCTATTTCACAGTATTTAATCTATGATTTATTTTCATAGATGTTTGGGTCAAACATTGAACCTTAAAACATGAAAATAAAATGAGCCAATTAATTGAGGACGGAGGGAGTATTTCAGAGAATGATAATTATTTGTCCAGGAACTTACTAGCCGAGTAACAGCTTTCCTTCCATTTTCATCGCCAGTGTCATAGACATGTTTCAGTGCTGTTGGAAGAACTTTCCAAAATTCATTCACAAATTCACTTCCCTTCCTCCTACTGTTTTGCAATATGTCATTTGCCAAGTATAAGAAAGAAACACATTGATCCCTCTGGGAGGAATTAAACAGCTTGTCCCACGTTTCAACAACTTGCTTTGCCTTCTTCCTATGAGTAATACACCACTGAGATAAAGCTAAGCCAGTTTTAAGGGAACAAGTGCCATGTCCAGATCTAATGAATAGAAAATAAGCAACTTAGCTAAACGACATCAGAGAGCATTCTTCCATAGAAGAGCTGTCCTCTTTAATATTAGAGCAAAAATTCAGCATATGCGTCAAGAACTAGTACGGATCAACATTCTACTAGTAATTGGTAAGCAGCTGGACCCAAGATCAGCTATCTTCTTTTCAGACATGAATAGAATTTGAAAGCTCAAACAAATTAAAATTGCTGAACTTACCGAAACATTTTCTGTACATACATTTCAAAGTTCCCTTGACAACAACAAAAGGACCATGAGTTTCATTAACAATGCTACTGACGGCAAGCGATTAACCACAAAATCAACTATTTTCTTCAGAATATGAATACAGTTTGAGGATGTGCAACAGTTTGCAGTTTACTTCATAGTTAAACAAGTTGTTTGCAGATACAACACTCAGAAGTCTTTTTAAAAAATAAACAAAAGAGCAATGTAAAGAGTCAACATGATCATATAAACAGTAGAAAGATCCATCATCCTTGGCATGGCATGATCAAAACAACTCACAAAACATATAAAAAATGGAGGATACATTCAATACTTTGCTGTGAATTATTGAGTTTTGACAGCTTCTCAGAAAGAACTTCGCCATCGAAAATGTCGTTGCTCATCCTTCCGCTTAGCAGGCTTTTGCATGGCCTGCAATAACTTCTATAAGATGGGTAAAGAAGACAGTTACGACATTACTTAATACATATGTGCATTCTGCGAATTTGTGCACTCATGCATGCACGTTACAACCAAACTGCAAAAACTGTGGAACGAAGGAAAACAATAGAAAGGGAAAAACCCTTTTAATCAGATCAATTCTTTAGCATTTAGCAACTGGAAACTGATCATCTAAATTTCAAGAAAATGTTAGCGTCAACCAAAACAATTCGAAACATTGGGTCAGTATCAAACACCCATCTGCCTAAATAATGATGCAGCAAATCTTTAAATTTAAAATTAGAATTCCGGTGGACCATCTAATAATCTAAACATGTAGTTTACGAAAATTGAGGGTGACAGATTTATACTGCTGTTTGGAAACATTTTGGAATTTGTATATAAACTTGTGGAACCTCAAGCATGAAAGATCCTCTAAAGGGAAAACAGAATTGTAATCAAGGCAATTTAATGCTAGCATTCTCTTCCTTGCTACAGTGATATGGTTGTTCAAACCGTCAATCTGTACTTACTGACTGAACAAGTAGATGTTCACAAACAAATTTTTTTATAAAAAAGTTGTTAATGGGTAAAAAAGAATACCATCAACAAAAAATTGAAATCCTCTCCAAAGCAATAAACATAAAAAAAACATTAATGTGATACCACATAGAAATAACCTCAATGCAAATAAGCTTTCTAATTATATGCCAAGAATAACAATTTCTTTCAAACACCCCAAACAGAGGCCTGAGAATATGTTTAACAACAATTGAAACAAAAAACTTAATACAAAGATCTAATGCCAAGAGGAAGCTCAAAGATAGACAATGACCCCATAAAATTGTTTTCCTTTTTCACTAAAACTATAGAAAGCTATCACGAAAATTCCCTCAAAGGAATGAAGACAGATCAGATCCAACCAATTGAAAAGATTTAGTTACTAATTTTGATAATCGACTAAAATTTCTTTGTATCTCTACATACATTAACAAAAATTATAACACAAAATTGAAGTGGAATCACTACGAGGTATAGTACTCATAAAGCAGGGAAAGAAAATGTCACTCAGAAAAATCCATATCATGATATACGTGGGTACCAGCCCAACAATTACATGATTCACTATACTTGGAACGGATGCTTGTTTTATGTCAATTCATTTCATGGGTGCTGTGTCATGAGTGCCAGCAAGGTTGACATTTTTATTCACTCAATCATAATTGGGATCAAGTTGGAAGCCTAGAAGATTAAGTGATTAACAATGATACACAAACCAATACAAAAAATTAAATTGTAGTTTTAATATTTTTTCCCAGTTGAATAAGACCATACAGTGACATAATGAAAATGACTAAATATAAGTAAACGGATGCTTCCCCATCATTACAGGCAAACTTCAACCAACATGCCAAGTTCAGAATCATTTGTCCAAGTACTCGTACTTATAATTTAAACATAAATGTCATGGGTGAGCATTTCCCTGCTGATTCAAAAGTGGCCCTAGATAGGATAGATATGGATTTCTTGTAGTAATAATGAATCTACAACGCATCACAATTATACTACTTCGTAAGCAGCACACGCTTTCATGCAACCTTAAACACACGCCATGGATTTTTGGTTTCGGGCGGGCCCTATGAATAAAGGAAACCCATTTTCCCTTCCACTAAGTGCACATAAGCCGCTGTGTAGTGTATAAGTAAGCCACTCTTTGACATACGGGTTTCTACCTTTTCCCCCTATGTTTAAAGAGGCAGCAGGCGGTTCTACAATTCAAGAATTCTTTACATTACAGCAAGCTGTGTACTCATCCGTAATTGTTAGCATTTACCAGACCTAAACTAATTGTTCAAATTCCATGTTAATGACCTATACAGAATGCAAACAATAGCTTGTTTACTGTATTCTTTAAAGCAAGGCAAAACGTGAAGCAATGTAAGGAATACCTGAGGGCAAACCAGAAACCGTGGTGGCAGCAACAGTCGGTGTTGTCGTTTGGTTAAGAGTAAAAGACTGGAGACGACTCTCAAAATTGGTCGCCGGAGCAGAAGGAGCGGCGAGGTATCGACTGATACGACCGGAAGGAGAAAAGGTTGAACGGAGGACTCGCCGGAAATGAGAGTCGAGTGGAGGTTTGACTCTGGAGAAGAAAATTGACAGTGGAGATCAAGTGGTTTTGGGGCTTAGGGTTTGAAGAAAATCGATAATACAGAGGGACATTGCGAAGGATCGATCGTACCGACTGAGATGGGCTCGCAGAAATTTAGTTATTTTAAACAAATTGTTTTTTATTCTGATTCGATAAATAAATAAATAAATAGGACCTATAAAAAAAAAAAGTGTAAACGTGCATTTATGTAGGGAAGCAGTAAGTTAGGGTGTGTTATTTTTGAAATATTTAGCAATAAATTATTGTTAATTTAAATTTGAGAGAGAAATTTATAAGAGTAAAAAAAAAATTTGAACGGTGAAAATATAAAATGTTGTTAGTTTGTTATTATTATTTTATTTTATTTTTTATAGAAAAGAACATAGCCCTAGCCTCCTCCGTCCCTCCTAAAAAACCAACTTTATTTTTTCTTATATTGAGCAAACTTTTGTTGAGAAATACAATTTGTATTGAAAATAAGTTTTGTGGTTTTCAATTGTGTACGTGATGGTTGTGTTCAGAAAAAATCAAAGAAAAAAGTGATTGATCGAGAATTGATCTATTTAATTATTTTTTAGATTAAAAAATATAATTCTTGCTATTAGTTCGTGTTGGGGAGGAGGCTCGTTGAGATCAATGTGGGTCAAGTTCTTACGCTTGTGGCACGATTCAGGGGAACAAAGTGTAGTGGATGGGGAGTTTGCAGGTTTGGGATCGGTTAACCAAGAAAGAAGCCTTGAATTTCTGAAATGGTTAAGGCACTGACTTGGGATTTGGAAGGTAGGGAGACTTTCTGTCTCACTAGGAGACATGAGGTTTGGGATCTAGTGTTGTACATGTATTGGACCGCCATGCACATCCCTTATCTATCTATTTTGGATTCGTTGTAAGTTGTTGTTTTTATTCTGATTCTGCTTAGTCGTTTGTTGGTTCTACTTTGATTTTAGTTTGGTTGGGTGGTCTCGTTGGTTTGACGGGTTTGCTCATGTCTGTAAGTGCACAGTGAGATAACATTTTATTCTATGAAAGCCTTTTTAGTGTGTCTCGGTCAAAATTGAACATCTATATATCTTCATTGTGACTTCATATGCATCTCTTCGGTCTTTTGATGACATTTTCTAGTGGTGGTTAGTTGTTTGTTGGTATTGTTTTTAGTCCTAGTTTTGTGTGGGTACATCAACTCTGCTTGTATTATTTTCGTTGAAAATAATAGTAAGACGTCATCCATTAAAAAATTATGAATTTTTTTTATTTGAATCTCTTAATTTTGTTTTTTTACTCAACTAAGTCATATATTTAACGAACAATTTTAACAAATTTGTGTGAAAATGATTATTCTAGCAATTCAATTTTTCCTGTCATTCTATTTTTCACCTTAAAGTTTTAAATCTAATACTCTGTATCTAATATTGTATTTAAACGAACTTAAAATTTTAAATCTAATACTTTGTATTTAATATTGTGTATTTGTACTCTGTATTTAAACAAACTTGACATTTTAAATCTAATATTCCAGCAATAAACTAAGTTTTAAATACTTCATCCGTCCCAGCAAATGTGATACATTTATTTGGACATGGAGATTAAAAAATATTGTTTACTTGAAGGTAAGAAAGTAGAGGAGTAGGTATATAAGACGAAAGAAATTTTTTTGAATGGGAAAGGAAGTGGGGGGTAATAAGGTGAAGTTTGTGTATCTAAAAAGGAAACGTATTAGTTTTGCTGGAATAACAAAAAATAATAATGTATCAGTTTTATTGAGAGAAATGGAGTATAACAATTTAAGTATTTAACCACCCACCAAACCTTGACAACCCGACTATACTCCAACCAACCCAATCAGTCATGGTCAGCCACATACACCACATCCCCGTGCTAGTAGCCGCCCCACCGCACCTCCCATACATCTTCCCGCCCCCGCCCCCGCCCAACCTTTCCTGACCCTTCACAATCACGTATCAATGTTCGGTCGGTTCTTGAGTCACCATTTTTCTATTATTGCATATAACTTAATCGAAGTCAAAGTCATGTGAATATGGAACAAAATTTTAGGATCTAACTCTTCCTAAACTTGGTGTAACTACATTCTGAAATTCTAGAGTTCTTAAAATTGTTCAAAAAATCCAAAAATTTAATTCGATCAAATTTAGAGATAATATTTCAAATTGACAGTAGAGATTAATTTATTCTTATAGTGTCTAAGATGAAATATCCATTCAAGAAGCACTAAGATTGGCCACCGGATTAGCCTGAATCGCTCCAAAACAGTGGTAGCGATTGTATCATGTTTGCAATAATTTTATGCTCACCAGTGGCCAGCATGATGACCCTATAAGACACCTAGAACGGGTGGTCGCTAAAGGTGTAACATCTCTGGCCGACCAAAGCGGCAGAATCGAAGTGATTTCTAACGAGGGGTCGGCTGGGACAGACATACTGAAAATGGTTGGGCAATGGAAGGCCCAAGAAAAGGACAATGATGGTTTTCGCAATTTAGAGGCAGGCCAACTGGTGCGAGTGTGTTACAGACCACCTGAGCACGACGGTGGTTTTTCCGGATATTTAGCTAAGGAAGGTGATGACCCGAGACTCCGATGGAGGATACGTGTCGTTACGATAAGGTTAAGTAAGAAAATGTTTCGAATTGATATGTGGTGCATGATTAAATAAGGAAATGAGGATGAATTGATAAGTTATGGAATGGATTAAGGTAAGGAAAAAGTATGTAAAGGACCCAAGATAGACACCCAAGTCAAGTTTAAAGATTCGTGGAAGATCGGGCAAGTTTCGGACAATTTTAAGGTCGGGCGAGGGCCATGCGAGCTAATACAAAAGCCAGGCGATCGCCTGACCCTTGACTGGAATGGACAGGAGCCCGGGCGACGCCATGCGTAAAGCAGGCGATCGCCTGACTTGGAAAGATCAAAGGGACAGGGAGTCGGGCAACTGTCAGGAGGGTGGACGCACAAGCCAGGCGACCGCCTGACTCCAGGATGTGAAACGGTCAGGGAGGCGGGTGATCGCCGGGCGAGTGGAATATAACGTCGGGCGATCGCCTAACCCAAAAAACGTGGAAGACAGGACACCGGGTGACTGCCGGGCGATCGCGCGTATAGACCGAGCGATCGCCTGGCCCAGCAGACTCAAAAATCTGTTGAGCTTCTAAACACGAAATGAGAGAGAAAAATCATTTTTTCTTCTTCTTCCGCCATAGCTGCGATTCTTTAAACTTCCTAGGGCATGGATTTCTCCATTCTTCATCATTTTCGAAGGGAAAAAGCTTGATTCATGTTAGAATCATCGAGGTAAGATGATTTCCAACTTGTATTCTTGGATTCAAGCTTTGGTTTGGTGATTTTGAAAATTCCCATATATGAATCCAAATTTGATTCTTAAAGAGAATATTAATTTCGTGTTATTAAAGCATTAATGGGTTGATTATGGTGTAGAAACAAGTTCTACTTCATTAAATCTTCATGAATTGGTAGAGATTTGAGTTAGGGTTTATAAGTGTTCATGGATGAAAATTTGGGGAATGAAGAATTGATGCCAAATTAGTATTGTTGGGTAGTTTTGGGGCAATATTAATACTTAGACTTATCTCCAATTGTTGCTTAATCATGGAGCTAAGACAAAGTTCATAGGATTTGGTGTAGGATTGAAGTGCCATGTTCTGATGTTTTGATGATCCAATTATGTTTATACGATGATTCTAAGTAACTTTAATACTTGGAATAAGTTGCGAATCAATGTGTATGATATAATTATGAGCTAAGTCCAAAGTTGAGTAATTTTGTGAAATGAATGATATTGCTAGGAAAGTGAAATGTGTGGCTATGAATGTGCTTGGAATGTGTTATTATGCATATAAATGAAATTGTATAGAGATTGGATAAGAATTGGTCATTTTGGAAATTTTGGCCAAAATTTTTAAATGAGGAAAAGTTAAGGTTAAGTGATGAGAATTACTAGATAATGATGGAATTGAGAGTGTTTAAAGGTTGAGAATGGGATGGGCAGAGATTAGAAGATTTTGGTACTTTTCAGAAAATGGCCGGGAAACGGAAAATTGCTAAGTGTCGGAAAGGGTAAAGATGAAATGATAGAAATTGATTCCAAATTACTTATGTGATTGT
>JBBYHH010701044.1:0-18060 GCA_038382905.1 Daphne laureola
TAATCACTTTAGCCACTTTTATTTTAATATGTTAATGATAAAAATTTATAAGTTTATGGACTATTTCGTTAAGTTTTAAAAAATTTAGAGAATACTTATTTATCTCTTTTAAGTTCTCCAAAAATTTAAGGACTAAATACGTTAATATATAAAAGTGTAAAAAACTTCATGGGTCGTTTTGTGAAGTTTCAGTAGTTGATAGGCTAATCTAATTAAATGATAAATTGTATCTTTAAAAATGATGAGAATTTTTTTGTTTTAATTTGAGTATAATTTAAAATTTGGGAAGAATAATATTTGAGAAAGTATTTCACTTATTAAGATGAATGATAAAAATTGATATAAGTTAAGTTAATGGTCCAGCGGATAAAGTTTTGGTTTATACAGTTAGAAAACTAAGGTTTGATTCCCAATGTGTGAAATTTTGTTTTTTTTACGGATTGTGTGGTGTGAGCTCTATCTGTTACTGACGTGTCATCACCAGGAATTCCCTAAACGAGGAGGGTCCTGTATTAGTATTATATATAGATAGCACAACATTGTAACTTATAGGACAAAAGTGATCCAAATTCTTAAAATAAGATCTAATTAAGAAAAACATGTAACTTTTAATAATATCATTATTTAAAGTAGATTTTTTTTTTAAATATGTATGTTTTCTATTTTATTTTTTATTTAGGTCGGAGAAAATATATGGCAACGAGTTAATTAGTGAAACAAATGCTGCTTGTACATAAAAGTTTTGTCTAGATTCATTATAAAAAAAAAAAAAAAGGAAAGAAAAGGAAAGAAAAGAAAAAGACGTCTAGAAATAGTCAAATGGAACGAGCGGAATGGAAAAAGTGAAAGAATGCCTCACGTCACCAGTGATGGTAGCTCCAGCATCCATGGCGTTCCCTATTTATGCGCTCCCCGCTCTTTAATTTGCTTCATCAAATCCCGAAGCTTTTCAACCTCCCTCAACAATGGCCGCTACTGGAGCTCAAAACGGCAACATTCCATCACACGATGCCACAATTCCTCTTCTCACTCCTTACAAGCTGGGAAATTTCAATCTTTCTCACAGGTAATTCAGTTCCTTCAAGGTTGAGCTGTTATTGTCTCTGGATTTTGTAAATGGGTTCCATTCCAGTTTCTAGTGTTAAAAATGATATCTTTCTCTTTCGTTAGGATAAAGTTGCTGATTTTTTTACATTTTGATTGATTCTTTATACTGGCCGGTAACATTACGGTACCAGAGTTGTGTTAGCTCCGTTAACCCGACAGAGATCTTGGGGTAATGTCCCTCAACCACACGCCATCTTGTATTACACTCAGCGAGCCTCTGAAGGTGGTCTCCTCATATCTGAAGCCACCGGCGTCTCCGATACTGCTCAGGGGTAATTTTTTCATTCATCTGTCTTCATTGGTTGGTCATTAGTATCACTACATTTTTTGCACATCTCAATGTGTTTGCTTTTGGCGTGTGAGTAGATACCCATGTACACCCGGCATTTGGACGAAAGAGCAAGTTGAGGCATGGAAGCCTATTGTCGATGCTGTTCATGCTAAAGGCGGTATCTTCTTCTGTCAGATTTGGCACGTTGGGAGGGTCTCCAACCAAGGTTTGCTCTTTGCTTCCTTCAATCTTGATATATCAGATTTCATTGAGTGTCTCTTTAGGTTCCATTGAAGCTCTGTTACAAGTGTTTTAGGAGGAGTAAACTTGCAGATATGGGATTCTTGAGATGATTACTCTAGTTACCTTAACTTCATTCACAAAATGGTAGTAGAATTTGTCTGTATACTCTGACAGACAGATTTCCCCTTATAGATGATCACTGCCTTATGCATCAGCTCTTTAAATTGTTCAGAGTTTCAACCAAATGGTCAAGCTCCAGTCTCGTCTACCGACAAGCCACTAAAGCCGCAAATTCGATCAAATGGAGTTGATGTTGCTAACTTCTCACCTCCAAGACGTTTGAGGAACGACGAAATCCCCCAAATCATCAATGATTTTCGACTTGCTGCTAGAAATGCAATTGAAGCAGGTAAGCCTCCATGTTCATCCACAAGAGAGCTATTGGTTCTTTAACTAATAGTGCTTTTGCTGGAGCAAATGATGATGCCTGATTATTGTCAACTTTTTGAGGGATGCCATTTCGTCTCAAAGTAAAGGTCAAAATAGTTTGATGAACTCAGGTTTTTTTTTGGACTTGGTGCTCTTTGAGAAAAGAATGCACTAAAGATTTAATGCAAATACAACATCCTCATGTGATCCTTAGTTAATCAAGGGTGTAATGAAGCTATCATAAAACGTCTATGTTAGCTATTAAGTTTTGTTATGTCTATAGGTTTTGATGGAGTGGAAATCCATGGAGCCCATGGTTACCTAATCGACCAGTTCCTTAAAGATCAAGTCAATGACAGAACTGACCAATATGGTGGATCTCTGGAGAACAGGTGCAGGTTCGCCCTAGAGATCATCAAAGCGGTTTCTAAAGAAATAGGAGCAGGTAAAGTGGGTATCAGGCTATCCCCTTTCTCAAACTATTCTGGATGCGGGGACTCGAAACCCGAAGCACTGGGACTTTACATGGCCGAGTCTCTCAGTAAATATGGGATCCTCTACTGCCACATGGTTGAGCCAAGGATGATAATTGTAGGAGAAAAGGCTGAGACTTCTCACAGCCTTGTACCGATGCAAAAGGCTTTCAAGGGCAGCTTCCTTGTTACGGGAGGTTACAACCAGGAAGACGGGAACAAGGCAGTGGCGGAGGGATGTGCAGATCTTGTTGTCTATGGTCGATTATTCTTGGCAAACCCTGATTTGCCTAGAAGATTTGAGCTCAATGCCTATCTCAACAAGTACAATAGTGAAACCTTCTATTTACCTGACCCTGTTGTTGGTTACATAGATTATCCATTTCTAGAAGAATAACCCCTTACAATCATTCATGTCATTTCAGTTTGTTGTACTCTTTGTTTTTCGTCAATCATTATTAAAGCCCAATTGCTTAGTCATGGCGCTGGTAGAGCTTAACTTTACTGATTTCAATGATACTGTAAACGATATAGGGTTTTATTACCTTTAGATTGTTCCCTGATCCTTTTGCCCTCTTGGTTAGCTTTGGCAACATCTGCCACTGAACCGTGTCTGTATCTGTGATTATATGTTAAGGGCACAAAAGAATGAAGCTCCAACGATTTAAGATAAACCTCATGGAATTTTAATCGTGAGCACAGTAAGGCTTTTACTACAGAATACAACAATTCTCTATTCTACTGCTACATTCTCCAGAATCAGCTAATCAACAAGTCTCAAGGATCCGAAAATTGTTGTTTGATTTGTGTTCAATTACAGGACCAATTCCAGCATCCTCTATGGCTCTGTCCATCGATCTTGCATCTTTAACGAATGCTAACCCAACAGGACCAGAAAACCAGATCCACATAACCAACCAAAGGCGAAGGCACTGGGAATGTGAGCCTATATGCATATCGGTCCAGAACTCTTCAAGACTTCCACAACTTCATGGTACCATCTTCGCTGTATGTAGCTATGAGGTTTCTGTGAGGATGATGAGCAATACCAATGACATCTTTTTCATGAACCTGTCACAAAATTTTGAATGCATTAACATAGAACAATAAATAAAATGTGGAAATAAAACCAGTAGTACACTTACCGTCATCAGATGCTCTAGTTTACCAGTCTGGTGACTGAAGCAGTACAAATTCCTGGGTACATTACAGCCAGTTCTTAATTCAGTAGGTAAAATGGTTCAAATCTGCTACTACTATCTAACTAATTAAATGCTAAGTGAAATGGAAAATCTATGGATGGATATGGAAGGACAAAGGTAAAGGGATCAATATCTGTGTCTGAAGTCTGAACCGAGATGTATGACTTTACCTGTCTTCACCAGCGCAATATATCCATTCACCCTTTGGCGAGACACTAGCTGCCATAAAATCTCCACCCTCCTTTTTACCAGACGAGAAACTTTTGACAACCTGCACCATTACCATTTTAGTGTTTCTGTAACAAAGCATTTCTCCACACATGTTGGCTAAACCAAACTGTAAAGGATTTAACAAAACAATTGTTGCTTTGAAAAAAACAAGAAAATACAGATGTTTTCAGTTTGCTTTCCAAGTTTACCTGTCCTTGAAGTGTCATGACGTAAACTGATGATGTTTTGTTGCATACAACAATATGATCTGTGTTTTTAGGATACAGATGTACCGAATTCACTGAAGCATCACCTCCCTACAGACAAAAGGTGTAAGGAAAATATGAATAAGGCAGACAAAGACCGAAAAGAAATGCACAGGCTACAGGAAAAATAAGTACCCTTAAAGGCGGTGGAGGTTTGAATGTTTGCAAACAGTCTGTTGTCTTTGTGTCCCATACCTGTGCAACAGAGGACCCTAATCTATCATCCAAAGAAACCTAACTAGAAAGGAAACAAATTCAAAGGCCTCTTTAGAGTAAAGTACCTTAACAGTGCAATCACTAGAGGCAGTGATGACTCGAGCACCATCACTCGAAAATATGGCACTATTCACATATGATGAATGGCCACGAAATTCTTTCAGCAACTTCCCAGACTTCAAACCGTGAATTCTGAGAATAGAAAAGTGAAATAGCATTTAGAGCCTCTCCACATTCTGTTTACGAAAATAAAGTGTGCATCCAGATCATTAACAATTAGTGAGAGACAATATTAAAGAATAGAAGAAGCAAATCACAACTGTTCAGTGTTTAATGTATCAGCTATACCTGGCAGTGCTGTCGAACGATGCACTAAGCAACTGACTTCCATCACGGGAGAATACAAGACTAGTAACACCATGACCATGTGCATGTTCAAGGCGTCTCAAACACTGCCCTGATCTTATGCGCCAAACCTGGAAGCAGTGTATCGGTTAGAGTTTTCCCACATCATTAATTAGCTTCTGAACGAAATCAGGAGACTAAACACTGACACCACAAGTTGAGTATTAGAATGAAATGCTGTAAAATAATGCAACAGTTCTTTGTGACATCTGAACACTCAGCCACCATAATCTCATGATTAAAACGAATTTTATCTTTTCTGAAAAAATACAATGAGTTAAAAAAAGGGGGAAAATCAGTCATTTACGATATTAATACACCCACAATGTTTGCAAGAGACAAATATAGCTTGTTACAGGGAAGCAGCTCATGAATGAATATGCATCATTAGCGAAAAAGAAACCAAGACCCAAATTTGGAATACAAGGCCAAAATAGCTTATCAAATGGGCACGTTGTTCTAGACTGAGATTAAGCTACATGGTAAGGTGGAAGCATAGCTGTGAAAGAGCCACTAGACTGTAGGAAGCATAAGGCAGACTTGAGGCAACAAAAGTTAGAGTATAACAGAGTAAGTTATTAGAAATTAGAGTATAACAGAGTAAGTTATTAGAAAGTAGAAATATCAAAAACAGAAAAGAACGCAAGCGAACTTTTTGTTTTGAACCAGTATGGACAAAAGGGAGATAAGTGCAAAGAGTCGATATAAATATGATCAATGAGAGAAGAAAGAGGAAAGACACCCCCCCCAAAAAAAAAAAAAATACATTAACCCTAAGGTTAAGAAACACAACGCTATAGCAAGTAGAGAAACTGTTTCATTTGGACTTGCTATAATGTGGCATACAATAAATAGCATGTACATGATTCAGAATCACATATGAGTTGATGTAATTACTACCATGGAAAAGGAACAAAATTGGAAATCTCAGAGATTAGACCTAAAGAAATACTACTGAAATCTTACCTTAATCTTTCCATCTTTGGAACCCGATGCAAGCATTTCAGAATCTCTACTAAAATCAAGACAGAGCACGGGTTCCTCATGCATCATGAAACTTTCCTGCAAGTACAACAAATTGACAAAAACAGTTATGGATGGAACAATTTAGATCCGGCATGTCATAGATGGAAAAAACTGAAGCGTTTTCCCTTTAGAATGTCTCAAATCACCTTAAAAAAAAGAACAAAAACAAAAACCACACAGAGAATAGAATAAAGAGCAATACAATAGTGATCTCTAAACTTGTTACGCCTATACACCTCTGCATGCTCAGTCTGAGAACCTTGTGGACTTCAAGCTTCAAAGTTCAACAAATTTTAACCTTGTCTGGTCAGTTATAAATGTGCCTAAGCTAATTAGACAAAGCAAGGGATGGATAGAAAGAAGGTTACTAAAGCAATTTCGAACAGTTTATTACTGATGGGTCTTGCATCTCTTGATTGGCCTTCCCTTCTTTGTCCTGATCCTTCCACTGTTTCTATAGCATCAATTAATGATAACCCAACTTGATACATTTCTAGGGATCAGAGCCAATCAATCCTAATTTCATTGACTATCATTGTTTAAACTCTACCAGCCTAAATGTAATTCATCATGTACTCTGTAATAAATAACCCAGAGATTCAGATCAGTTGAACACTCCATCAGTCTGAGATGGGTGTCCATCACCAAATAAAGAAACCTGTTTTCCGAACACTAAGTGATAGTAGTAGCAGTAGTATTAGCGGCGGATCGTATAGGCTAATTCTTGTTCAGCTCCTATTGTGAGTAGCATGCACATGATCCTTCGTGTCTGTAGGTTTTGTGTGTGCAGAGCTGTTTTGCATTTAGGGGTGGTTTTGTTGAGCCTGTAGGAGTGTTTTCCTTGATTGTTAGGGGTGGGTTTAGCCCCTCATCTCGTGGGCACATTATTTTACTCACCCCTGTTCTGTTTTGTAAACATTACTCTTTTTATTGAAATCTTAATTGCTGTGCAAGAAAAAAAAAATGAAGACTTTATCTGGGCAAGTGAGTTGTTATGTCCAGTGAAGCAGTATATTCTTAGTTTCATACCTACAGGCTCGAACGTGAAAGATCCAAAGTACTTACAAATTTATAAACCAACAGAACTGATTCCTTCTAGAGTTTAGGAAAGCTTGGGGTTACCAAAGAATGTGACAATTTCATTCAGTTGAAGATAAGAATTATAGTTACTCAGTTAGATTTATGGATTATCAGTGTAAATTAATCCCTCGTTTTGCCTTAATTAGTTCTATAAACTTCCTGTGAAGGCTGTGCCAACCCCACCAAACCAATGAACGGTAAGATGATGACACTTCTATGGAGGCATCAAGTCAAGAGATGTCATGGTACAATATTGTTCTGTGGGGCATTGGCAAGAAAATAGATGGTGACCTCTTTCTTATGCACTAAAGCAGCCAACTCAAACAAAATCGAAACATGTAGAGAGGACTCAGCATCACACAAAGCATTGACCGACTCCTTTTCTGGACCACGTGGAATACCTCTCAATACTACCCCTGGGGGTGCGGTAGCTTTACTATTGAAAGATTAAAAAGGAAAGAAAGTGGAAAAAGAAATGTATCTTGTTTTCCTTGGGCAGAAGGGGTGGTTAGAACTTGAAAAAACCAAATCAACATCACACTTTTGGTTCCTTTTTCTTTGTTCCACCGGTGAAGGAATTCAGTAAAATAATAACCTTCTATAACTTAGTTACTTACATCAGCCTGATATTGAAGATCCTTCTTGATTTTCCCACTAATGTAGTCCCAGATCTGTCAAATAACAGAAGACAATTCAGACCCATCAACATAGTTACTATTAACAGAAACAAGTTTATGAATATCACAAACCTCAATAAATCCATCAACTGAGCAAGATGCAAGAAACTGGCCATCTGGAGAAAATCGAGCACATTCAACATGATTTTTTTTCCCAAACTGCAGCAGGAAGATTAAGAACACAAAAATAAAATAAATAAAATAAGAAGAGATGCTTAAACCAAGTTCTTCATTTACTGTGAATATAAATGAACTTGAAACAGATTCGTTGATCCCTATTCAGCAATAGGTTATACCAAATGTCTTTAAATTAGCTACATGCCAATGCCTTATTTTTTGGAGGTATCCTTCACCAGCAATCAGACAAGCTCATGAACAAAAAAATGCAACAGGCAGAACTCACCCTGATAGTATGTGCTAGGGTCGTTGGGTGCATGTCATCTTCATCTTGTTTCATAGCTGCTGTTCCTCGGAACAAGTCAAATTGTGTCCCAGGTGGAAGCAAGCCTGAATTAGCCAAAAAAAGTAAAAACATCAGAATAGATAAAATCAAAGACATTGTTTCCAGCAGACCATCGACCAAACAAATTGCCAACTGTACATCTCTATCATAAACTATCATGAATTCATGCGGAAAACAATCAGTGCAACCAGCAGGGTCACTTCCTACTTGAGTAAAGCGTAAATACAAAAGACAAAAGGGGAACCAACATCATCAAATTGAATAAACAAGCAAACCTTGATGTTGCTGCCACTTTAGAGCCTGACCAATCAAAGCCATTAATCTTGATGGAGGTACTACACTTACTTCAGCAGCAAGAGCTGGGGAAAATGAGTCATAAAACTGAATCAGAATGCATCAATCTTACTTCCTGCATTAACCTTAAGGTGCTGCTGATGATGATGATGATGACAAAAAGGCGGTCATGTTTCGGAAAGTGCTAAGAATATCAAAACTTGAAGGTGTGATTGTGAACCTCAACTTTCTGCCTGCTCTCTACATGATTCAATTCATAAGGGAGGAAAAAGGAGTTAAAGAGTTGTTCGAAAGCTTTGGCGACACTTCATTTTCAATTAGGTAACGAAAATTGTTTACTTATATACAACTAGGGAACCACCAAGCAATACAAAGCATTTCAAAAGTTGCAACATCCAGTGAGCAAATAAAAGTCACTATCAGAAACAGATGTAATAACTGAGGAAAGAGAATATATAGAAACCTTGAGCAATCTGTGATCTCCGTTTCTCTTTAGTCGAGTCTTGATAAGCCTTTTTCATAGAAAAATATACAACTACATCAGTATAGCAAACAACCAAAATCTAGGAACAAGCTGATGAAGATTAACGCTAAAATAAAACTGAAACTTCTACAATTGATCATGTAAGAAGAGAATTTAAACTGCGAATGCATCCTAACTTCAAGCCTTTTTCTCCATGCTTCTCAGGAAACAAACTTGCGCTCAAATTTTGGCAAACATGATAAGAAAACAATATCGTAACCACTCCACTATTGCCTCTTCTGAAGGCAGCCAACAACTCCAATAAGATCTTACTTACAACAGTTCAGCAATTTATCTTTTGGAACTTCTTCATTTTCTTCAGATAAACATAAAATTACCCAAGACAGTTTAGATTGATTTTGCAACCAAACAGCTGGGCAACAAAGAATATGAATTACAGACGTATAACTCACAGACCTCGTTTGGATCAAAATATGTTCTGACAAGAAGATGCTCGAGCCTCAAGTATCTTTCAGGCTGCTCCTGCTTCATCACTCCCATAACCTGTGTTTGCCTTAAAATAGCACGGGCAGTATCTAGCTCCCTTAGTTCAATCATTTCTAACACAATCTACAATAGAAAAAGAAAACTTTTATGTCAAAACATTGATGAAACAGAAAGAACCCTAAATGCGAAGTAATGTTCGTGACAGCACAATATTAAATGCACTAAACAACAGGCAAGAGAATTGGAATAATCTTGCGATGCGGCTCGAATGCTGAGTCATAGAGTACATGCCTGCTCATACAAATCCTCAAGTTTGATCCTTGGAAGCTTCAACTGGGCCACTTGAGGGAGAATGGCATCCCACCTTCCACTATTGATATCAGCAACAAAAGTCTCGATGCTGTCCACAGTATTGAGAGATACCTGACATTCATTCTGCAAAGTCTGGAAAGTTTGGTGCAAGGAGTTCTCTTTGCAGAACTGGAGAACGATCTTTATAACGCTATCAAAACAAAACATCCAATCATGTCAGAGCCCTTAAACAACAATCAAAAGAAACCTTCGAAAAAGATGGTGAGAATGAAGCATTAATTTGAAGTGATTTTCGACCAATTACAAGCACTCTTATCTCCCTACAGCACTCGGATTCGCCACAATATAACGACTACAATAATCATAACTAGATGATAGGTTTTACACACAAAAATTCTTCCGGAACTGAAACAGAGAAACGAATACAGGAAGTTAAAGGAAAAGTAAAATTTGGAGTATGATGAGCAATGGGGGACTAACTCGCGAGCTTCGATTTCAAGAGTCATCTTAAATTAAACATGTAGTTAAAAGACGTTGACGGGTGGAAGCACGGACGAATTTTGTCTTCGAGAGGTCGCGCTGGCGGCGGTAACGGCGGAGGAGTCAGGTTCACCGCTCAGAAGAGCCTCGGTTTCAGGCTGTCAGCGGCGGTGGGCAGACCAAAACCTTCGTAGAACCACAAGAGCATCGGTTTTCAGTTTTGTTTGTAGTTCCTCTTTCCGGCAAACGTAGAACCACAAGAGCAGTTTGGTCCTCAATGTTTTTCACGCATAACAAAATACACCAAAGATCACAAACCTAGGCAAATTAACCACTCGTTCAATAGGTGTCCTGTGTGTGTCTAGTTATTACATACAATAGAAATATCAAGTTTATCCTTCTAATACATGTCTAAAAATGATATTTTAGTCTTTTAATTTATTAGATTAATTAATTAAATTAGTTAATTAGTAATATATTTAGGTAGATATTTTTTCACATATGTGATAAATAAACGGACTCTATCCGAAGTCCTATTTCTTTGTGTTTCTTCCTCAAGCGCCCGAACTTTTCCCGGGCGCACCATCGTCTTTTTCAATTTTTGATTACTCCTATTTTGATGGTTAATTGATCATGACTCTTTTAGTTTAGAACTGTATGAGTTTTTCAGGTAAGGCTAGAGTGCAGCTTCATGTTGCATTTTAATCACAATTATATTCGGATCGGTGACATAAAATTTAGAATATTAATTGATATTATTTAAAATTAGTTAACAGTATAAATTCATATGAAAAAATAGTATCAAAGTTTAGAGTTGGATGAAGATAATATGAAGAACCACATACCAGTGTTCATTTGGCAATCACAAGGAGAAGTCATAAAATTACCTAGTATTTGTGCAAGGTTTGTTGCTATTTTGCACTAGACAAATAACGATGGCAAAATCACCACATGAGCATAATTTGAGTGGCAATTTGGTAGCCCATCTTATCTTTTTGGATAAAATAAGCACCTGAAAATTTTACACAGCCAAACTGTCATTGGGCTGTTCAATGTTGTTGGCCTTTTATTTTACTTTCATCAAAATAATATCTCAAACCGATTCAATCGAACACTTAGATACACTCATACACATTAAATTTTAACCTAATTGGTACAATTTTAAGAAGATTTATCAGTTGTCCATCCACATGTCAACTGGTGAAGCCCCCAATTTCTGAATTTTATCAGTTGCACCTCCTGGCTCCTGCATTAGTGCATTGAATTGAACAAGCAATACAAAGATGAAACATGCTCAGAGTCCAGCAATTTGGCAAGTTGCAAATAAACAAAATCAATTCACAGTGACGTAAAACATATTGGTTTTCCCTCTATTCTCATATTCACCCTTTTTAACGGACGCGGCGAGCTTTTTCTTCCTGTCCAATTCCAAGAGACTTCTGTGCATTTGCAATACCTTCAGGATCTGCAATATGAATCAATAAATGCTTTAACGGACAAATAACTAAAAGGGTATAGTGACATAGCAAGAGAAGGTAAAAGGAAATAAGCAATAGTCATGCTTTAAGCTGATGATCTTTCAGAAACGGTGATAAACAAGATCCATATAAGAATCGATTTTCTGAAACTTAAACTTTCAATCATCCAAGGGGCTGATAACTACAGCGTATTCAAGAACTAAGAGTTGGACAGTCTAGTTAGCAAAGAAGTTCCTGGCATCATGGTCAATGAATTTCAAAGTGGCAGATAAACAAATAGCTTACCAAAGAACTGTGTAAATATGCGCGTGAAGAAGGATAGGTTGCGGGACACGGTATATGCCATTGAAGGAGGAAGCGGCTTCACAAGTGTGTCCATGCTGAAGACTTGTTGGAGAAACTGCACGTCCATGAAGTAAGTTATTCACTGACTTCCGAGATGCAAAGAACAAACAGAAACATGTGTACTTCATCCGTACCACAAAGATTATCACACTTTTTTCCCTAGCCTTTAATCTATACTTTTTTTCCTTCAACATTTTGACATATAGAATTAAATGAATGTGTCTGATTTACAAATACATTCTTTTTTAGATTTTTTAAACAAGTTATTCCTTATAAAAAAAAGATTGAGTCAAACACAACTAATAACATCAAATGTTACAATCTTTGTGCGACGGAAAGAATATACTTTGAACAGAAACTAACAAATATGTATATGGAGGCTGTATAACTACATTTTATAACACCGGTGATGGGATCCTATTCCCAGTCCTGGTTCTAAGGATTAATTCACATGATCTATCAGTCAACTGCACCTTAAGGTAATATTGGATGGGGTTTAAACAGAATGAATCTCATTTATCCATTCGGTCAGACTGAGAGCATCTTCTCTTGAATGCTCTCAAAGTAGCATTGCCAGTACGATCCTAAGTATACTTAGTCTTGGTCCATAACTTTTGTGCATTGGTTGTTTCCAAACCTACAATGTGCAGAATCTACACTTATATATACTGCTCTTCACTTTTAATACAATGATCAACGCTAAGGGGGATCTGTTAGAAGGTCAGTGAAACACCACATGTCTCACAGGCACTCACAGAAATGGACACAGATTCTCAACCAATAAATACCATGGTTATCCCTTTCTGTCAGAATCAATGTCTTCAACGTATTTGCTTCAATTTGGTAGTCTATTTAATTAAAAAAAAAATCAGAACCCATGAACTACTCTAGGCATTTCTAATCTCATTCCTCACATTTTAGAACCACAGAATGTAGGAAGACAGAAAACCCTTCTTCTAGGTGTAATTAAGAGAGTCAAAATGAATGAGGAAGCCAATACATAACCAGTACATCCTAAATCAAACCTGAAAAATTCAAGACATAACCAGTACATCCTAAATTAAACCAATTAGCTGCAAATCAAACGCAATTGAACACCAGAATGCATTTTTTTGCGTAAAGAACCAGAAAGAACAAATTTAATAGTAGAACAAGGGACCTGGTAATTTCGCTGGAAGCTATAACGGAGCTGTGGATCAATTTCGATGGCGTCGTCTTCGTCGTCGTAATTGGTGACAGAGGACTTCTTCTTTCGAGGGACGTGCATGGTGGATTCAGAGCCAGGCTGGCTCGTTACTCTGACCTTGGCATCTTTGAACTTGTTCTCATCCTGGCCCTCATCGCCGCCTCTCCATGGCGCGTTTGAAAGCAGCTCCTTCTTCGTCTTCCCCATTATCGATTCTGCTGATCTGCTCTGCTCTGCTCAGCCGCCCTTATCCGGAAAGAACGAGAAGAAGCCTTTCTCTTATGATTCTCGTCTGTTCAGGATGAAACGAGAAGAAACGGCGTCATTTGACTTATCAGATAAACTCGGTGCTGCTTTTGACACAAAGTCAAGTTATGGGGGTTATCTAAATCCAATGCATATGTACAATGGCATCCTTGTACTCTTGGTTTTGAAACAATAACGTCAAAACTATCGAATCTTTCATCAAAATAATCCGACAAAGGTTTTTGCTTGGATGATAATATAAACAAAAATCTCTTTATAATCAAGTGTTTTGTATCTGTTACCATACACATTGTGTAACTTTACGGATAAATGCTAACAACACTTGTTTGAGAAATCAATTACATATCTTTCGTTGAAAATCTGTCGTGTGCTCAATCTTGTGAACTCAAAATTAAGTGAGTAATTTAATGGACCCACAATAAATTACCGTTTAACCTCCACTAATTTTTTCTGTTACACATGTTGCTTTGATCACAAGCCTCTTAGGAAGAGACGAGAGCGGAGATTTTGGGTATATATAGTGTCATCCCATGTGGGATATGAGAGAATCAGGGTATTTTAGGTGGAAACATAGCATTTGATGAAATCAAAATCGACCAAAAGATGCCAAGATTAAGCCTTCAAACCTTAAGGATTACTGATCGTCACAGTGAACGGCAAACTCGGAATTTTGATGGCGATGCATACCATCGAGCATTATTCATGACAATCGATCGGTAAAGTAAAGACAGCGAAAAAGAGCTGTGACATGTAACGATTCAACGAAGGTCAGTGAACTGAAGGCAGATACCATACAATGGCCAAATGTACAAGAGATGATCTGCTATTCCTTCTTTCCATATTCCCTTTTCTCATGATCTGGATTCAAGATGTAGAGGCTTTCGCTATCAAAGGCGGCCACATGAAGGAAAGATTGTTTCTTATGTGACAATTGGTAATCCACATGACCAATCAATTTCTATATGTTTGGAAGTTGGAGTTCACCAAATGACCAAAACCAGTGTGGTCTGAGGAGAATTTGGTACCTGGTAGATGCAGAGCCTATACAATTGCAACTGAATATGTCTTGAACAGGTAAGATAAAATCTTCTTGTAGTCTCCCATCTTTGCACCAGTGTTTGGATCGATCATGTATGGCACCTACCAAGCACAATAAAACCTTTTAGTCAATGATCAAAAGCTACATAAATGAACACCAATCGAAGTAAAACTTTCCTTAAAATGGAGTACGATTTGAAGCTCTTCTATTTGTCTTAATCTATAAATTGAGAGTGATAAGATCAAGCAAACCTCTTTGGATCCAGATGCATCAATGAGCAACTTTGTCCGTACAGAACCTTCTCCCACATTTTGAAGGATGTAGGGCAGTTCTAGCTCGCAAAGTGCCTCTCGTACAATACGTGCGTACTTAGGACAGAGGGTGAGGATAGAAGAGAAGGAAAAAAGAAAACATAATTACATACAAAAGAAATTATATGGATAATGCACAAACTTTAGAAAAGATCATCACAGTGCAAATACGCTCTTACTGGGTTGTTTTCATAGGAGAAGAGCTCCAACTTCCTTGGTGGTGGTTCTTTGGTGGCCTTCTCCCACAGCATCATTCCCCTTCCTGCTCGTAAGATTGTTGGTACCCATCCAGTGAGCAATGTGCTACAGACGGAAAAAAAAAAAAGACTAATTATCACACTACTGTCAGAAAATAACATTCTACCCTGTTTCAGAAGCTTGATGCAGACAGTGAATGGAAAAAAAAAAGGTTCAAGCTCTAAGAGGCCAAAGGAGAGATTTTGTTTCCTTAAAAGTTGCTATTGTTGTGGGTGAGATGACCTGCGCAAGACCCAATAGATTGGGACAAATCATTTTGTGTTAAACGCAGAGTAATCTGCTTAACGAGGTAACTTCTTAATGCTTACAATTTACAACAGGGTGGCTTATGTAATTATTTTGTCTGCCAAAGAGAATCAATTCCTTCCCTCCCCACTCCAGAAAGGCATTGAAGATGATGGCATCCTACTTTCACAATGCTTTTAATCTTAAATAAGCAAATTCAATCATTCATTGAGTGGAGAAAGCGAGCCCATATGAACAGTTTATTTTGAACCATTTTAGCAACAACAAAAAAAAAAACAATATCCTACGATTTACACATGTATTATACAAACAGCTCAAAAGAAAATTCACACTAGAACTTGAATTCCAACAGAATCAAGTAATACCTTTCCAGAAGACCTGCAGATGGTCTTCTGCCTTTACCGTACTGCTGGAATAGGTATTTGACAATATCACCTAGGAGCAATGTGCAAGAAAAGAGCAGGTTATATGTATAAAACATTAAAATACATGAAAAACTACGAAGTTCTACACCTTCACAACCAGGAGACTTTTTGTTCTAATGCAAAAGCTTGAAACATTTCGTACATACTAGACATTGGAATCATTATGTAACTATCTCCAGAAGGGAGGATTGAAGCAGTCTCCACAATGGATCAAGAAGGTTAGTTATAAAACAAAGATACTTCGACGGATGGAAACACAGCTTATGTGGTGAAAACATGGCCACATTATGCAGCTAAAGAACTTTTTCTATGCAAACAGTTTTCAAAGTTTTAACCAAATATACTAATAACACCAACGTGGAACTTTCTTGTGTGGTTAAAAAAAGAAGTAAAGATGGAACACTTGGGGGCTAATACATCTTCATTCACTTGGCAGCAAACATACAACAATCGATGCGATTGTCAGTTCGGAAAACCAGAAAACTGGAAGGGATGGACAATTACAGGGATGACAGAATTAATGCAGAGGAAACGGAACTCATCAAATGACACATACCACTTTCATACATTGAGATCCCTGAGTTTGGGTCAACTAGAAAGGGAAACCTGCAAAAGGAAATTTGGAACTTGAACCTTCAATCAGCGGAAATGAATGCTAGGAAGCCTGTATTCGCAATGGCATACATGATGAACATAACAAATACTGTCAACCCAACATCAAGTTACATGACAGACTCACGTGTAAGGAAACCAGATTCAAATTCTAGCAATTGCAGATTTTAAAGAATAGTTTCAAGTTTCAACAGAGAGATACAATAGCTCTTTTGTACAAACATAAAACACATGCACACACAGGAGAGAAATCATACTGCTCTTTACCACCAAAACTCCTGACCATTTCCCTATGCTTTGCAGAACCTTTAGGACAGGGATACACCTGTAATTGCAGCCAACTTCACATCAAGGCACCAGAAGATTATATAATATATCAAACAATGAGAAGTCGGTTTCTCACCTCGGCTGATAGGTCTAGCTCAGTCATAGCCTCCCTGACTCTCCTGCAAAAGGGGCACGCTTCTGTTCAAAAGAACTGAATCGATTAATGAGCATGAAATTTGATGTTGGAAGTCCTGAAAAAAGGAGTTTGTTGAAACTGCCAAGGTAACTTTCAGAAAGCTTATCCAATCCATGACATAAGCTTGATATCACAAGTGAACAACTTAATCTCAGCAAAATCTTACCAAATTCAAACAATTGCAAAGGCATATAACCTTGGCCACTTGCATCTGTACTTGTTGGCAGTGATCTTGATCCCCAAGGAGACCTTGCCAGGGAGGATAAATAAGAAGTTGCTACCTGAAATTGACCAAACAAGCAAAATAAGAGATTAAATTAAACATAACACAGAAACTCAAAACAAAGGACTATTAAAGTTAGCCCATATGAGAATCCAAAAGAAATCATATACTAGAAGATAGTATGATTTTATTGTCTGCTTTCAACTTTAGGAATCATAACAGAAGTAATGCCACTGAATATCTTTACCTCAAGTGTGTAACTCCGTTCTCGAGAAGGATCACTTTCCTGCATTGAACGACAAAACTAAGAAATAAATCAAAAACTGAAACTGGAAATTGAATTACAAGGAATGACCGACCCAAAAGCAAGTGAAATTATAAAGTAAAGCAGTGGACCTGGAATAGAGTAAGCAAGGGGCAGAGGAGGGACAGGAAACTAGACGAAGCTCCGGCTTTATCCGGCGAGGAAGCAGAAGACGCTTCGCTGGTTTCCTGGCCGGCACCAGCAGGTTTGGCGTTAAAGCTGATTTTGACACGATCCCTTTTTTTCATACTTGACGATAATCCGGAAGAAAGCTTCAGGATTGAAACTTGAGTTGAAGCATATGGGAAGAGAGGGGTTTTCGTCTTCCATGGAGGATTACAAGGAAGATTCAAGCAAGAGGAAGCAAGTGAGGATTGATAGAGTGTCATTTGTGCGTACTCCTCCCCTCTGAGACCCTCTCACTGTGACCGAACAGTGATGCTACCGACTAACTGCGGCCTCTAAGGAAGAGGAGGTTTACACTTATCCTATTAAATTATTTCATTTGTAATTTATAATCTTTTTCATTTCTAACATTTTAAATGTGGAGATACATAATAAGTTTTCAAATATTATACCCCATCAATCCTCAAAAGAATATATCTTTTATTTTATTTTGATATTTTTAATATATTTAATCTATAATTTATTTTCATATATTTTTAGATATCGAAAATTAGAAAATTCATATGAGAATGATAGTTTGATATCCAAATTTTCTAAATATATTTTTTCTTAATTTTTTTATATTGTTTATCTTTATTAAAAATTGAATCAAA
>JBBYHH010701155.1:0-18060 GCA_038382905.1 Daphne laureola
CCGTTAGAGTCTCAGTGAGCGAGTTACCGAGTTAAAGGACTAAAGTGCTTGAACTTACATAATTCAGGGACTGAGTTACACGTTTTATAATTCAGGATTAAAATGCACGAATTAACATAACTCAGGAAACTATAACTCAGAAAACTATTTGATAATAAAACCAAAACTATTTTTCACCGCTAAGCACTATTTTTACATAGTATTCATAAAAAAAATTGATAAAAAAATATTCAATTCTCACAATTTTTAAACACTATTAGGTCTTGTACTCCAAATTTTACCCCGCCATGCGCCCTTTAGATTCGCCTCTGCCATTAACTATACAATTTTTTTTTTTTTTTTTACGTGCATGGTTGTCTATCTATTTTCATGATTAATAGTCCTAGTATTTAAGATGCTAGCAAATAAAGAATTTTGATTAGTCGATAATATTAATTTTAACAAGCTTTTTGTTTTTAATTTTGCAGCGATCATTGTGATGTTGAATTTTCCAAGTTGGCTTTATTGGTTGCTCAAATAGAGGAGAGGAGTTCGCGGTATGTAATATGTGCTCTTTTCCGGCTATATATCTATGTTTTTTTTTTTTTTTTTGTCCGACTATATGCTCTTTTCCTAATGCATAAATTAGTTTTCAAAACAACTTTTATTTTCAAAATTCCTTTATCATACTCCCTCGATCCGTCAAAAGTTAAACCATTTAATTTTACTATTTTAAAATTTAATATTTGATTCAAATTTTGATAAAGATAAAATATGAAAAACAAATCAAGAAAACATATACTTAAAAAATTTAGATTTCAAATTATAATACACATGTGAAATATTTAATTTTCAAAATCACAAAATTCATGAAAAAAATTATAGATTAAATACTGTGAAACTGTCAAAATAAATTATTCAACTTTTAGCGGACGGATGAAGTATTTTAATCTTTACCTTCACAACGTGATTTACACTTGATCCTTTCATTAGTTAAGGTTTCAGTTTTTTTTTTTTCCTAGATGGAATGACATTCAATCAATATCAGTCGGATAAAACAGGAGAACAATCATAAAGAAGGGCTAAAGTCTTTAGTTCAAAATCTTGATGTTTTGGTCGTGGCCAAGCACGAACACAATAACTCTGCAACCCCGATAACATGAGCATAAAACAAAAAACAGGGGAACAGGGAAGCTGCACCCCAACTACCACCAATGTAACACAAGTTTTGAGACTAAATAAACTAAGAAATAAATAATAACTAGATAGAAAGAACCAGCTACTCCAAGCACCCATAGTCCTCGTCGTTACCCTGATGATCTGATTTGAGTAACTTTGAGTCAAACACAATCTACCAATAGGCACAAAAGCTTTAAACCGCCTTTGGTTAATTTGCAGCAATTTTTATAGACTCGGAGGCTTTAAAGCACAAAAGCAATAAGAATGCTTGATGATGCCCTTCCCCTGCAAGAAGAGCCGGGTAGAAAGGAGTGACTCTAGTCACCGCCTGCATATCAGAACTCAGAATAAAAATATAGAACCACCTGCACTTTAAAGAACTAGTCTAAGCCATAAAAGAGTATTGGATGTAGGGGAATGGCTCAAGAAACCCCACATCCAGAGAGAAACCCATCATGGCTCTGGGCAGGGGGAGACCTGGTTCACCCCTGCCATCGAAGTTTCGGCATCCAGAGAATCTTGGCTCACCCCTGCCAAAAATCCTGCAACATATTCCTCATGCACAAATCCAACAATATTGAAAATCGTACCCCACACCCAGAAACATTTCAGGGAAAGCACACATCCACCCTTCATAATCATCACCAAATTAACCCTTCATGGTAGCCTCCGGTGCACCACATACCCAGCCAAGAGAAGACACCACAACTCCTTGTCCAGACCAGCAAGGAGAGCAAACTTGAATACCTGACACTTCAGATTCGGTGGGCCAGGATCAGTGCAGAATGGGATGCAGTGGAGGTCCCCTGTCTCGGTAACTGGCAAGAGACGAAGAGGGGAGGACGTGCGAACTGAGAAAATCTTCTTCAGAGGAGGACAAAACTTAGCCTGGAGGGGCCGAGATCCATCCCCTAGCGTCGCCCAAACTAGAACCCGGCAGAGACGCGAGTGACGGCGCACCCATCAGGGAAGGATCGCATATCGCGATCCGGTCAGAAGTGCACATTGCAGTGCTGGATGAGGGTGTCCAATAATAGGTTTCCACGGTTCACAGCGTAAGGAGCCAGCGGCACCAGATCGACTCCCCCTCTCCCAAAAAACCCAGTACCATTGGTTGTAGAAACTCTAATTGTCGGACTCACCGAAAACATGCAAAAGAAAACCTTCATCGGTGAAAAAAATTGGGCGGCGGCAGCGGGACTCCGGAACCCTAGGTTGCATCTCTTTCGTTCATCTGCTGTTAAGGTTTCAGTTAAAATCATCGTTAAGTCAATAATTTAAATAAATTTACCTAAATTAAA
Organism: Daphne laureola; assembly: GCA_038382905.1. Lineage (NCBI taxonomy): Eukaryota > Viridiplantae > Streptophyta > Magnoliopsida > Malvales > Thymelaeaceae > Daphne > Daphne laureola. Next base: position 2,460 of record JBBYHH010701155.1, read on the forward strand.
CTTTCATTTTAGAGGAACCGTATGGCACCGCTAGGGTTATGAATCATGGTCGCCGCTTTCGCTGGTTGTTCATGACCGCCACTGCGAGCGGCCCGTGCTCTCCTGGCCACGAATCCAGGTTCTCCACGAGCACTATTGCTTGGGTTTGCCTAAGTCGGTTGGGGACTTCGACTATGTTATACGATAAATGATTGGCGTCACGCCAACATACACGGGGGCTTTCAATGTTCGTCCACCGGGCCGTATGTGTGTATCCTTTACCAGCCGTCAGCGCGTCATTGTCGGTGGGTTTGGTCATCGTCAAAGCTTCTTGGTGTGCTCGTTTGTCGTCTACCGGTGCGAGTTCCGGTGGCCATCCGCTAGCACGCTAGTGGGTTCGTCCCCTGTCTTCACGTGTGCCTTCCCCTGCCGATGCCGTGGCCCTGCCTGGATCTCATCTTTCTGCCGGGTATTTGCTTCAGGTGTCTCCCTCAGTTTCTGTTTTGGCTCACTCTATTTTTTTCGGCGATGGTTGTCCCCTTTTCTGCCGTGTTTTTGCTGGGTAGTGTCCCGTGGCCATCTTCACTCTTTCGTCCACTTCTTTGTGTCATCTGGTGGTGGTCTCGGGTGGCTTCATTGTGTGTGTGGGGTGAGTTGTTTGGGGATGGGTTTATGATGGAGGAATGTGTGGTTGGTGTTTTGACAGGGTGGAGCGGCGTCTCGTCCTGCTTGCAGGGATGATTCTCTTGGTCTCACGTGGGAGAGGTTTTCTAGATCTCCCCCATTCGCCTGTTCCTATTGTCCGGGTGTTGAATTGATCCAAACTAGTATGGTCTGGTTTACGTTCCTTGGATTGTGGACACGTATGTGGTATCTTGATCGCTCGTTGAAGCCATATTTGAGTGTTGTGCATGGTATTTTTGCAAGGTTGAGACATCTTTTTACTCCCCTTTTGGCTTGCAGGTGTTTAGATCTATATGCTTGCCCCGAGGATGTTGTTTATGGGTATCATCTCGTTAAATTCCCTTGGTGTATTAGTATAACTCGTTGGTGCTTTCTTTTGGTGATGGTTGCTCCTTGGTGCGCGGTACAACCTTTAGCTTCTAGTGGATAGTTCGTTGTTGGATGCGGTGACTTTCTCGTGGCTGCTTCATTATATTTTTTTTTGTTTCTTTTGACTTTATGTCTGTTTAATCTGCCTTGTTCTATTATGATTTATAATTGATAAAACAAGTCTTTCTTCTTAAAAAAATGTCGTATATAAATTAAGTACTTTGAATCCCTTCTTTAGGCTTTTGTGATCGTGAGGCGCCGCCGACCAGCACTGCGGATTCCGGCAATCGCGAGGCCTCCCTCTGTTCGCGTCGGGCTTCGTCGTCAAAGCATGAGCGTCTTTCTGGTCACTTTGGTTTCATATTGGTTTTCAGGTTTGGTTTTCGATTGCTCCGGGTTGCTGTTCACGAAGGCCTGCGATTGAGTGACGCCGGCCACTGATGTGTCTTCGGCGATCGCGAGATCGAATCGGAAGCGCTCGGGCCGGCTCTGTAATGTGGCGATTCACCACTGGATTGTTCATCTTTCTCTAATGCATGCAAAGGCAGGGGGAATCGGGCAATGGTCTCGTCATTCCTGGGATCGGAGATGAAGCCCGGTTTCGTCAGTAACGATAGGATTTGGTTCTCAGGTGGATGCGTCATGGATGGCCAAGGTCAGGTTTAGGCTTAATCCGGAACAGTTTGTTCCATATTGTGTGACCCTGACCAAGGTGTGGGGGGTTCGCATTCCATCGTATTGGTCCGATGAAAGTAGGTCTTGATGGAACTTGGTGTTATTGTTTTCTCGTTTGGTAAGGCTCATTTGGTTGGTGTTCTAGAACGGTGCAAACACGGGACGCAAGCGTGCAAGGAACGGCCTGGCGGACAAAGAGCTGGAGGGGCAGGATGATTGTCCGGCATGGATGAGCGCTGGCTCTCCCTGCCCGGAGGAGTAGGAGGTTATGATATGAATATATGGGACCTGGATTCACGCTCATATATTCAGGATTTGTGTTTGGCTCTGACTGCTGGTAATATATGGTGGTGGTTTGTTTGTTGGAGCGTGACGCTTTGGTTGCAGGTACTTCAGTGGTTTGGTTTGCTCTTCCTAATCTTCTTCGCAGGGGACAGACATTCCCAAGCTTCCTTATGCCAGCTTGGTTGTTTCATTGTTGCCCCTGAGCCACATTTCTATCCTACGGACGAAAGATTGTATGAAGCCAGATGGCTAGGTGGAAGAGTCAACCCTGGTGTGGCTGGGACTAAGATTCACAATTCCGCTTCGACACTATCTTATATTGTTTGACATGTCTAATTTTATTAGGTGTTATTGGTTTTGCTTGTTTAAGTTTATGGACTTTTATTCGTATGCAGTATAGCTACTGTTTTGCCCAATTTTGCTCAGGGTATGTAATTTTTGGAAGTTGGGCTTCGATCCTCTCTTGTTGGTTGTTTCCGGTTTATATCGGTTAAGTTTGAATAAATATCATTTCCTAAAAAAAATGTCTTTACTCAGGTTTCATTTCCATTTTATTGGAAACTATGAACTTAATTAAATAAAAAAGTAACAGGTAGTAAAACTGTAATTCCCCTCCTATTTTATTTTTTTTCCTTATTAAATATAGTACTCTATTTGTGTCGTTATTTTGACACATATTGGCACGTCATTTTAGGTGGTTAGTTCTGTGCTGCCTTACAAGTGAAAGAGATATATAAAAAAATTGTTGGATTATGTACAAAAAAAAATCTAAGAGGGAATTATGTATTCAAATTTCAATTATTTTGACAGCTCAAATAAGGAAAGCGTATAGGAGTAGTAATTTCTTCCGTAATACTTTTATATTCTTACAACTTTTTTTTCCTTTTTTTTTTCTTACAGAATAGGTGTCGAGCATGTGAGAGTTGCATGTCTAAGTCAAAGGCGAGCATGCAATCAGGGGAACAAGAATAAGTATGAAAACAATATACTACCGAAAGGTAGTTTATCATTCACTAATTCTTTCCTTTTTACCAAATTATAATTTGATTAGGCCATCTCAATTAGTTTTTAAAAAATATCATTGTTTCAATGTTTATACCGAAAGGTAGAGCGCAACAAATGATTGGATCATTTTTCAAATGATTAATTAATTAGTGAACGTGAACTCTACAATATAAGTCAATTAAAAAAACATTTAATTCATGTGTAATCTTGAGTATGCTGATAGTGGAATCTATTTTCGAGCCAAAGCGTTGAGAGGTTCAGTTTTACGTAAATAATTTCATCTCTTCTTAGCTTAGTTATTTTATCATATTGACGGTCTATCTATTATTTGCTTTTAGATACTCTCTATGTTGATTTTACTTTGGAATATGTTGTTTCTTATCTATCTGGTTTTTCTTAAGATTGTTGGCTGTTTGACATTTTGTGGCTCATCTCATGCTAAGAGCTTTGTTAGCTAGTAGTACATTAGGTGTTTGTTCACTATGTTTTTTGAGCTTAGAGTTATTTGTTATTGAATGAGAAGTCATTACCTGTAAAAATAAAAATAAAAACATTTAAGTATATATAAAAGTATGGTTCTTATGATAATCTTTTTCCACTATGCTATTATAAAAAAGTATAAAAAACAATTATGGCATTATAAAAACATTTTATAGGAAATCATAAAAAGTACACCATCAACCCAAAAGATATATTTATGGGTATCTCCAAAATAAATGTTAATCATGTATGTAAGGGGTGGGCCCACCATGGGGCATGCATGGGCACGTGTCTCCAGTAAAAATTTACAATTTATGATCGTAGTGGTAGTATTTGTTTATATATAAATATGTAATTTTTTTTAAATTAACCAAAAAAAAAAAAAATCTTAAGAAATACTCCCTCCGTCTTTTAAAAGTTGTACAATTTATTTTAGTAGTTTTACACTATTTAATCTATGATTTATTTACATGTATGTTTAGATATCTAAAGTTAAATATTTTTTATGTATATCATAATTTACAATATACATTTCCTGAAAATATTTTTTTGGATTTTTTTTGCGTTGCTTATCTTTGTAAATATTTAAGTCAAACATTGAATTTTGAAACATGAAAAATAAATGGTGCAATTTTTAAAGGACGAATGAAGTAATAAATAAATAAAATTGTATCCCCACATGTAAAAAATATTGCGCCTGCCAGTGCATGTGAATTCCATGTCTTTGCTTCATAGTTCTAACAAAATATTGGGATCAGTTTCTTGAGAGCCTTAGGTTGGACAAAGACCGAATTTGCTCACACAAAGAACAAGTTGCAGGCCCTTATACAGGTATTTAACACACACACATATATATTATTAATGTATTTCATAGAACTATTTTGTTAACTACAAATGTAACTTTTTTTGTTCTCCCCTTTTTCTCTCCTATCTCATTCACAGATGGAGCGAAGAATAATGAGACTTGAGGCCAAGGGAAAAACTAGAAACAACACCAAGTTCCCTTAGATATACATGTACATTGGATCGTGTTAAGATAGTTATTATTGTATAGGACATTAACTTGTATCCTAAGTTATCCTAAACTGCGTGTGTTACAAGTTCTTATACAACTAGGAGTCTAGCTGTTAATACTTAGCCACAATTAGGAGTCCTAGTACTAACTAAACTAGGACTCATAAGCCGTATAAATGTCCTATGTACATGTTGATTTTAATATTGAAAACCTACGCAGATTAAGCACATTGCTAGCTGCACCAAATACTGTGAGCTATTTTACATGGTATGTAGATCACTAAACACGTTTTCATAAACATAACAAAAGATGCTGGGAAGGAGCGGGCAGAAGGATCTGTCGTCCGCAAACCAGCTGATCCAACCTCACCATTCTACCTTAGTGGTGGTGATAATCCTAGAGTAAATCTCACAGGATCTCTTCTTACTGGAGATAACTATCCAACTTGGAAGAGAGGCATGATCAATGCACTCAGAGCCAAAAACAAGTTAGGTTTTGTTAATGGAGCCTTAACAAAATCAGAATCTGATCCAGCAGCACAAGAAGCTTGGGATACAGTCAACTCCATGGTAATCTCTTGGATTTTTAACTCTTTAGCATCTAGCATTCAGAGAAGTGTTGCTTATGCTGACAGTACCCTTGAAGTCTGGAAGGACTTAAGGGAAAGGTACTCTCAAGGAAATGTACCAAGAATTCATGAATTGAAAAGAGAAATCTCTCTTTTTCAACACGAATCAATGTCAGTTTCCTCTTACTTTACTCAACTAAAATCCTTATGGGATGAACTTGATGATTACTCTGCAATACCTGAGTGCACATGTGGTGCTGCCAAATAATCCTTGGTAGAAAGAGAGAATGAGAAAATTCATCAATTTCTCATGGGTCTGAATGACACATTCATTGTTATAAGGTCCCCAAATCCTCAACATGGAACCTATGCCAACTTTGAACAGGTGTTATGCACTTGTAACCAAGGAGGGAAAACAAAAAAACATTGCAACAGGAAGACAGATTCACCAAGAAGCAACAATTTTGGCAGCAAAGGTAAACAAAAGCAAAGAAGAAAAGAAGAAACATAAGTGCACTCACTGTGGCAAACTTGGCCACTTCTGAGAAGATTGTTTTATTGTTCATGGCTATCCAGATTGGTGGCAGAAGGAGAGAACCACCAAGCCATCATTAAACATGAAGGCAAAGAGACAGACAACAAACACAACAACTACAAGTCAGAAGGACCAAAGCTCAACATCTGGTTCAAACATTACACGATCACAATATGAGCATCTACTCTCCTTGATTGTTGCTAAGAATCAAGAAAGTCAAGTCAATTTTGCTGGTAATGTCTCTAGGAACTTTAATACTTAGGATTATTGATAGTGCTGCAACAGATCATATGACAGGAGAAAATAAGATTTTTAAGAATGTTCACACCTTTGTGGCAAGAGCACCAGTAAGATTACCTGATGGAAGAAACTTGGAAATAGACTTTTATTGTCAATCAAGTCTTTTCCAACATTTAACACTGCAAGATGTTTTATATATAGATTTTACTTGTAATATCTTATCAGTTAGAAGGATTACAAGGGATCTCCAATACTCATTAACATTCTTGCTTGATTCGTGTATTTTGCAGGACCTAAAAACGAAGAGGAAGATTGGGAAGGGTAGGATGAAGGATGGACTCTACTACTTTGACCAATCCCCCAGTTGCACTTCAACAATGGTCATTCTATCAGAAAAGTCTTCGGGATTATGGCATTAGCGTTTAGGACATCTTCCTATCAAGAATTTATCAAAATTGTCACAGTTATCAAGTTTTGATTTAAGTAATGTTGATTTTTTTTGTGACTTGTTATAGAGCCAGACATACAAGGAATCCTTTTGCTACGCGTACTGCTTGATCAAATAAGCCATTTAATTTAATGCATATGGATGTGTGGGGTCTTTACAAGAAAAAATCCTTCACTAGTTGCCATTATTTTTTTTTACTTTATTTGATGATTATAGTAGAAGTACTTGAGTTTACTTAATGAAGAACAAGTCCGATGCTTTCTAACATTTCAAAAACCTTCATTCAATTGTGCAAAATCAGTTCAAATCAATTATTGGTACTAAGAGAACTGATAATGTACCAGAACTCTCAGCTGGACAGATGATGTCTTATTTTCAACTGAATGGCATCCAACTCCTCTTCTTTTTCAATGTCGGTTCCATTAACTTGCTTCAAGTGTCCCTTTTCGATTGTTGGCCTCGAATCTTCCCATTGCTGACTTTGGCTTTCTTCTGTGGTATCTTTAATCACTTATGTGTCGTCTTGAAAGAATAATTCTTGACTGTAACTGGCCAACTGTGCATATATACCTTCAATGCTCCCCAAAGATGCCTTGATCCTTTCTTCCATTTTTGCCAAGTCTCTTGTCAAAGTTTTGCAATCCTCTTCACATCTTTTGGTGCCTTCTTTCACTTCCTTGATGAATTCTTCCACTGACTCCTCTAAAGAAGGCATATCTCGCCCATAAATCTCCCTGAGGTATTGCGGTGGTGGCTAAGTCTCTTCCCTTATCTACCAATCCCTCTATATCCTCGCGAAGATGCATAAACAAAGGCCTCAAGATTTGAGCCATCAGTATCACAAGAAGTTACCTAAAAAAAAGAAAAAACAAAGGAAGTAAACATGCACTAACAACTAAATGCAACAAGTATGATGCAAACACATATAACACATAAATTCTCTAGACTTAAACTCGATTCCCTGGCAACGGTGCCAATTTGATGTTAAGGTTTTTTCTACGGTGTTGTATAAATGAAGCACAATTTAAGCAATAACAGTCAAATAAATTTATAAACACCTCATTAGCCTTAACTCTATCTTATGATAGTGTAATGGATCTAAATGAGGGATTGAACCCAAGAGAATCTGAGCACCTAAAGTATTAATATGAAATCTGTGTTCTAATATACTATGCAATGCAGATGATAGCAGGCAAGATGATGATAGACAAGATAGAAGTGTGAATGCAAGCTGGAAAATGTGAGTGAATTTCTGGAGGGGAATGAAGATGTCACTTGTGGATTTCAATCATGAGTTCTCAAACTGCATTGTGCATCCTAAAGATCATGCATGTGTTACTAATCTCAGCTCCTAGAGATAGGTTATCTCTAACTCTACCAATCAACAACAATAGTTATCTCTAACTCTTCTGCCACCGATACGCTAGGATCAGAAACTAAGGCATTTGATATAATAAACATACATATAACCTAAACTACCACAAATTACTGAGAGCCATAGTCTTCTAATTACCGTAGTTAAATTAATACATCATTTCAATAAGGGTTCATGCAAGCAATTTATTTATCATGTTCGAGGTGAATTATCATAACTGTGTCGCCCCTCTCTGAAGTAAGCAACACTTCCATGACTAGAATGAGTTTAGCCATTCTGGTTGTCCAAGAATCAATCCCTAGGTTGTTATCTATTAACCGTTCACGGTCATCTATGACTCTTAAATGATCAACCCAAATTGGGTTGCTGCTCTCTTGAGCCAGCAAAACACCTCTCAACTAAAGTAGCATCAGTCACTCTCGTGATCCAATACTCACTCTTGAGGAATTAAAGCACTTAAACTAATCACCAACTAACTCATTAAAGTCATTTATGACATTTAGCAAGCTAATCTATTAATTCCACAAATGTTGTACCGATTAAACTCATCTCAGATATTTAATCGAGCACCTACAAGAGTAAGCATGAAAAGAATCATTCAGCATACTACACATGACATAAGATCTCAGAAATGATATCAAACATGCATAATCATGGAAACAACTTACTTGCACCATAAGTTAGACTTAAACTAAGACATAGCATCCGTAACTCTATTAAAGCTAAACATAGACATGATCAACATTTAATAGCTAATTAAAATGATTAAATAGAAATAGGGTAATATTAGAATTCACCTGATAATTGAAGATTCACAAGTTAGAGCCTTCATCCTCATGGATTTGGCGCTGAAGGCGTTAAGCCTTAGCTCCAGAAACTCCAACTTAGGGTTTTTGCTCTAGAGAGCAATCCCAAAAAATATGTCTTAAGACTTGAACTTGAAAATTTCAAATATGAACCCAACACTCATATATATACTAAAACTAAAAGACTAAAAATCCCCTAATGGGTTGGGTATCTATAACTACAAAGGGAGGGTAGAAATGGTCATAAAATACCAAACATTATAGGATAAGAATTCAAAACCACCAAGAGAGAGATTTGTCAGACCCAATTTGTATGAGGCGCTGGTTCGCTACGGAGTAGTGCCTCACGACCATTCAAAAATTGTATGAGGCACATATTAGTTGTACTAGGGAAGTGCTAGATCTGTTGGAGGTGCTGGTTTCATGTGCTCTTAAGTCACAGGTAAGTGGCGCCATCTTTGTTGGAGGCGCATGTTAATTGCGGCAGTAGGAGTGAAGGGCGAAGGTTTGTGGCACCTTGAGGTGCCCTTTTGTACACTAGGGCATATGAAGGTGCCAGTTTATGGTGCCAGGAAGAGTAAATGGTGCCTCTTTATGGAGTCTTGAGGTGTCCTTTGACGCGTCATGGTCTGCCTTGGGCTTGGGGAGAGGCGCCATATTAGTGCCTTAAAGTGGCGCCTCTTGCATTCTGATTTGCCTCCCCAACTTTGTAATATGTGTATTTTGGCCCTCTTTAACTCTTCTCTTGATTGCCAACTGTCTGAGTTAGTCCAAGATGGTCTTGAATACTCTGCAACTCGTTAAATCTCATCTCGAACCTTCTTTTATGCTCATTTGACACATTTCTGCAACTTTGCACGTTGCACCTGTTAGACATGAGAATTGCAAGTAAAGTGCATAAAAAAAGGATAATGATGCATAAATGATGCATTTACTATCTAAAGCATAACTGGAAAGTGTGTGTGTTTGCACACTGATGAAACATCTACTTGCGCTTCATTGTGTAATTAGAATTTGAAAATTGCTTTGTTACTTTGCCTCTCCTCTTAAGCTTGTATGCTGAATGTGTTATGCTGTTTGAATCGAAGCATGATATGATTAATTTTTTTCATGAATTATGAGTCTAATTGAAAAAAAAGAGCATACACTTTAAATGACTTGAGAAAATGCAAAAATTGAGTTTCATGTGTTGTATGCCATATCATGAAAATGTTATACATCAAACTTGTACATGCATTGTTGATATGATCAGTGTCATTCCATTCTTATGTATGCTTCATGACATGCCCAAAAGTGAACATGACATTTTAACTCAATTCTCCATTTGCATATTTCTCACTACCATGACTCTCTTACATTCACGACACATGCTTGGTATGCATCACATCCAGGGTGATTTGCATGTTCTACAGTTTTACACATACATGCCAACATGCAAGTTGTAAACAATGTCTTGAGTGTGACATTTGTAAAAATCTTTTTTGTGAGTCACAGTCCGTACCTTATACTAATTTCCGATTTTTGGGTATTTTGAAACGCAAGGAGATAGACCAATTCTTAAAACTTTGTGGAACTCTGGGAGCAAGCAATTTCTGCCCGCACTCCAAAGGCATGAAGGGGTCCTCTTTGTCCCCGAAGGTATGATTCCTAATTCTCCTACATTTTTATATCTCCTTCCATCGCATGACCACATGTTTCAGTTTGGGTTTGGGGGGATTTTGGTTGTATTGATTGGTGAATTGTATGAGTATGCCTTTGATGAAGTATTGAGTCTTAATTACCACCCAAGAATCTAGTTTTATCTTTTCTAGGATGTACATAACTTATTTTAAAAAAACCCTAAAAATTGAAAAATTTACTTAAAATACAAAAAAAAACCAGTAAATTGAAAAACTTTTTGGGCAATTTGAATGAAGAATATGATGAGTGGGTATGCTTTCTATGGTAGGATTTCATGGTCTATAGTATAGTTTAGCTTTTTCTATGGATTAATCCTATTTATGATATGTTTGTGGACTCTATGTGAAGTCTTATTTTGAGTGTTGTCTGGGGTTAATTTAGGACTAAAGTTGGTACTTGAGCATGAAAAAAATCACATAGGAGGGCTAGAAAACTAAGTTAATGAAAATGGTAGAAATTGAGATTTAGGTAGCTTGTGAATAAGAATTTTCTAGGTGAGGACCTAATATTTGTACTCTAAGTTCAGTCCATTTAGAATGATAGTTATGGTCATGGGCGTCAAAATCATGGCTTGGCCTAACTCCTGCTTTTGAGTGTTAACTTAAAGTACAAATATGTGTTCAATCACACCTTAGGTTAGTTGAGCCCGAAAGCATACTTAGATATGTTCCCAGCTACAATGTATTAATGTCCTATAGTACCTCTCCTAGGATCTTATCTTAAGAAGTTAGGCACTCATCCTCACACAACCTAAAAAAGGCGCAAAAAAAGAAAAGCAATCAAGAAAAGAAAACAAAAAAAAGGTGTACAAACAGAAAAACACCACAAAAAAAAGGAAAGAAGTGGAGTAAAAAGTGTTAAGCAATGGGCAAACCACATTGACTAGATAAATCTCAAGGCTAAATGAATTTCATTAAAGTAGGAGTCTATGCCTTCCTTAGAAGTAATAAGTGTAAAGAATCAATGTGCCTCCTTGATTTTCACTATGCATACATGTTAAACAGTTCTTCACATGTGGTTCAACATGATAATTCTTAGTTTGTACACTTACTCTGATTCTCTTGATTTTCCTACATCAAAAATATTGTTTTCTGTAAATTTTGTAGGTGGTTAAATTTAGAAATCTTATTTTTTCACTTTCCTAGATGTGTCGTTGCTCGAGACTAGCAACGATATGGGTTTAGGAGTGTGATGAGTGTACAAACATGGACATATTTTCATGATATTTAAGATACAATTCTCATCATTTATGCCTATTTTGTTATGTCTTTTGCAGGATTCATATATTTGAGGTAAACTTGCATTCAAAGGAGAATAAATTGGAGGTTCGAGATGGAAAATAGAAAAGTCCGGAGCATTGAAGATCATCCTGAGCTATATTAGAGAATTAGAGTCTAAGAGAAGAAGTTATCAGGGTCAAATTGCACAATTCAAGAAAGTGGAGTGCAAAAAAGCAAAGGCCTGGCGTATCTACTAGGTGCCAATTTGGCGCCCCAAACTGGCGCCACTCTTTGAAGAAAAGGCACACCACCAGGTACCAGTTTAGACGCCTCAATTTGGCGCCAATAGTTAGCCGATGCGCTAGTTCCAACACCTTCAAGGCACAAGTCCAAGGGGAACCAGGTGCATCTCAAGACGCCTCAAGGTGCCAAGTCGAGGCGTGATTTTCCCCCATCAAATGGTGGAGGTGGTAGTTTAAGGTGCCATTTTGGCGGCTACAACTAGCACCTCAAATCTTCTTTGTCCTGGTGGTTAGACATTCTTATCCGGATTCGGGGCTAGTTTGAAGACCATTTTGACCCTTTCTTAGTAACCTAAGATGAACAAATTTGTTAGGGTCGTTTAGGACATTTGGAAACCACTATTTATAGGTTTTAGCGATATATTATTTAAAGGGAGGATTTGAGCTACGAATTTGGAGGTTATTTTTTAGTATTTGGGAGGATTAGAGAGCTCTGACTATATCTTCCTTTATTTTCATGTTAATCTCTTTGCTTAGGATGCCTATTAGTGAGTAGTATCTTATGATCTTCTAAGGTTAGCTTGCCTATGGGTTAACTATGCTTAATATGCTTGTTTGATTAGAAATTGAATCTCTAAACTTGTTCCATCATGTATTATGTTTGTAGTATGCTAGCTCTACTATTACATGCGATCTAGTAATTCACTGAAATATTCAAGATAATTTCAAGTGCATTAGACTTAAGAGAATCAATTGGTAGATCTTATGGAAGCTCGAGAGAACCTCATTTGATATGTTAGTAGTTATTGCTTGTGTTTATGACCTCAAGGGATTCATTGTTAGAACATGAGAGTGCCTAGTAGCGGGTTTCCTAGTGAGAGGGTGGTGAGGAGTGTGCAAACAGACTCACACTCCCGTGGTGTTTAAGCCATAATTCTCATCATTTATGCCTATTTTATCAGGACTTAGATGCATTTTACCTATATTACCTCTATTACCTCTCTTACAGGATGCACACCTTCGATGTGAAATTGGAGTAAAAAAGTGTAAATTAAAGGGTTAGGATGGAGATTAGAAAACTGCGGAGCATCAAAGATCATCGTGGGTTACATTGAAGAATTGGAGTCCAAGAGAAGAAATTGTTAGGGCCAAATTGCACAATTCACAAAGATGATGAGCCAAATCAGAGGATGACTGGCGCCAGATTGGCGCCCCACACTCACACCTCATTAAGCCATGGAAAAGGTTAGAGGCATCTTAAGGCACCATCAGAGGTGCCACGTTGAAGACCAAGGCGCCAGTTTGTGCGCCTATAAGTAACACCTCTAAAGAGACCAGGCGCTAGGTGTGGCGCCCTTAAGATGACGGTTTAGGCGCCTCTTGAAGATCCAAGTGCGAGTACAAGGAGAAATTCCCCCTGTCACATTTAGGTTAGGTGCAAGTTCATGGCGGCAGTCTGATGCCTCATAAACCTGCTTACAATCTTCTCTCTCCTGGCAGTTAGACAATCTTATCCGAATTTAGGGGCTATGTTAAGACCATTTTGCCCTTGGTTTAGTAGTCTATCATGACCAAACTGTTAGGGTCGTTTAGGACATTTAAGGCTACTATATATATGTTTTAGGGGTGGATTTCAAATCAGATTTTGAAGACCTACGAATTTAGGCACAAAGTGGGAGTTTTCTCCATTGGAGGATAGGGTTTAAGGCCTTCAATCCCAAATTCATGAGGGGCTGAAGGCCCTAACTTATGGATCTTCAATTACAAGGTGAATTCTAATCCTATGTTATTTCTATTTCATCATTTTAAGTTGCTATTGAATGTTGATCATGTCTATGTTTAGCTTTGATAGAGTTAGGAATGTTATGTCTTATTTTATCTCTAGCTTAGGGTTCAAGTAATGTATTTCCATGATTATGCATGTTTAATATCAATTATGAGCGCTTCTATCATGTGTGCTATGATGAATGATTATTGCTCATCCTTACTCTTCTAGTTGTTCAATTAAATGTCTGAGAGGAATTTAATCGACACAACACTTGTGGAATTGATTGAATAGCTTTCTAAATGTCAAAGATGACTTTACTAAGTTAATTAGTGAGTAGTTTAAGTGTTGTAGTTCCTCAAAAGTGAGTATTGGATCAGGAGAGTGACTAATCTCACTTTAGTTGAGAGGTTTGTTGGTTGCTCGAGAGAGTAGCGACCCTATCATAGTAAATTCATAGATTAACCGTCTAAGAGTCAGAGATGACCTTGGAAGGTTAATTGGTGAAAACCTCGAGATTGAGTCTTGGCCCACGAGAGTGGCTAAGCTCACTCTAGTTATGAAAGTGTTGCTTGCTCGAGAGAGGGGCGACACGGTTGTAGCAAATCTCCTCGAACATGATAAGGAAATGCCTTACATGATCCCTCACTGAATTGATGAATTGATTTAGATGCGGTAATTAGAATTCCATGTCTCTAAGTAATTCGTGGTAGTTTAGGTTGTATATGTGTTTATGAAATCAATTGCCTTAAGTTCCAATCCAAGTGGGTTGGATGATTGATTCCGGAAGAGTTAGAGATAACCACCATTGTTAATTGGTGGAGTTAGAGATAACCTGCCTCTAGGACACTAGATTAGTAGCACACGCATGATCTTTAGGACGGATGATGCACTTTGAGAACCCTTGATTGAACTCCAGAAGTATTGTTTTCATTCCCCTCCAGTCGTTTATTCATACATTCGTGTTTGCATTCACATTCACTTCTTGACTATCATCATATTGCCTGCTATTCATTGCATTGCATAGTAGCTTAGGAACACACATTGCATATTTGTACTCTAGGCACTGAAATTCTCTTGGGTACGATCCCTCATTTAGAGTCATTATACTACGATAAGACTGATGACCGATAGGCCCAAACCAAGTCTCCAAGACCCAAAGTGGGCCCATAAACCCAAAAAGCCCGCAAGGACGCTTGAGTGAGAAACCCAGGAAAGATGGCCCATTAAAATTGGCTCAGGGCATCATACCCGAACGCATTCGTCCTCAAGCCAAGGTCATGCCTCATAGAATTACGACCTAATGGCCTGCATTCAGAATACATTTGCCACTTGTCCTCTGACACCCGACACCTCTTTCCTATCTAAGTATTACGGATGTGCCACTCTATTAGACGAGACTATATAAGCCTACATTATTCCTTCATTTAAGGTAACTATTCACTCCACCCAAGGTCTGACACATTCTCTCCACCCAGTATACTGACTTAAGCATCGGAGGACCCTCCGCCAGGCAAAACTCTGGCATGGTCTATAGATTCTGTTAATCTCGCAGGTTAAAACACCAAGAGATGGAGGTAGAGCTGAACGTAGTCAAGACCAGGAGTAAGAAGCTCAACAGCGTGGTGGTCGCCACCAAAGAACTGCCACCAAATGACACTGTCTGTGAGCTAGGCGGTGACCCCTAGAAGAATTCCAATGTCCAAAGGTCGGAGGGGGTCCCCCGTCCCCATGAAACCGCACCCACAGGTGAGAAACCTCACACTGAAGGGTCATCAGACCCAGAGTACGCTATGAGTACTGCCAATGGAACACCCCCAGGCCCACTCGTGGAGGGCACCAGCCTCCTGGCCTTTTCAAGGCTTGATGGGAGTAACTTCAGGGAAGGACAGGATATTCCAGACCAAGCCCTTATCAGGACGATCAGAATGGTCCTTGTAGAGGAGCGATAGAGCAGACGAAGGAGATCGGGACATTCTCTAAATAGAAGTACGGCTTCATGTTCAGATAGTAGGCCCTTAGTGGAACGAGCCCGAACCCCCAGCATCGAGCTCATCCTACCACAAACCTCAAGAGAAAGGAAACCCCAAAGATCCTGATCACTGAAAGCCTACCAAACCTGAGAACATTCCCTGAGACCCGATCGCCCTATTATAGAAGACCCCATAGATGAAGTCATCGGACAAATGATGAGAAGATTGGAGGAAGTGGAAGAGGACCCTAGAAGGAA